>JAQQSU010016105.1:0-11016 GCA_028627135.1 Pseudochirops cupreus
TGAAGCAACCTACATGCTCTCGTTCTTTTCCATGTTTGGTTTTCTTTTTTCCCATTGTTTGCTCCAATGAGACAGTATTTGCAGATCCTATACTTGATTGCATGTTGCCGGGGGGAAGGGGGGGGAGGGAAGAAGGAAGGGAGAAAATTTGAAACTCAAGGGATTGTAGAACTGAATCTTGTAAACTAAAAGTAAATAAATCCATTTTTTTAAAAAAAGGACAAAAAAAGAAAAAGAAATGTTGAATATGTAAGTACTTAAGAGATAAGAAAGTACTTCATTGTTTTTAAAAAATCATATTACCCACACTTTAAATACTTTAAAATGTAGAAGGAAAACTTTTCAACAATTTGGTTTCATTCCTTTTTGCGTATTTGTTTTTTGTTTTTTTGGAGGGTAGAAGGCAGGGCAGTTGGGGTTAAGTGACTTGCCCAAGGTCACACAGCTAGTAAGTGGTAAGTGTCTGAGTTTAGATTTGAACTCAGGTCCTCCTGACTACAGGGCCAGGGCTCTATTCACTGTACCACTTAGCTGCCCCCCCACCCCCATTCATTTTTGTAGCAGAAAAAAATGCTGGTCTAGAAGTCATGTAAGATCTCTCTAATGCTAGCTGTGCCACCATGGGCAAATCCGTTTTCTCTTCTATAAAATATAACCAGTTACTAACGACCTCAGGATTGTTTCAAGGATCACATGAGATATGTGTAAAGCACTTGGCAAACGTAAAAGTACTCTTATACCTTAGGTGTCTGTAAGCTGTTAGGATTTTTGTCAGATACGAATATTTTAGGACTTGAAGGAAATGTGTTCTTAATTCAGAATCTCTCATGATTAAAGGGGATTGAGAGATTTCTAGTCTGAGCCTTAATGTCCCTTCTTCTGTAGAGTGCGAAGGCTTCATTTCTTATTTCTGAGTAAGATTGGTGATTGTGTTCACCCATGCAGCCCCTGGAAGCCCACTTGACTGGCCAGGCTGAATCTCTTGACACAGGTGTTGTCAGGGACTCATTTTAATACTAGATAGGTGAGCTCAGTCTGGCCATTCTCACCACCAGAATGGGTCCCAGCCCATCCATGGATACTTATTCTCTGAAAAATTCCTTTCTATTCTCTTTTATAAATCTTCATGGAGACTATTGGAGGTCAATGCAACACAGGATTGTGTTTTTTAGGGATTTTTTGTATGTTAGCTTGCTCCCTGACATCTTCACAGTTATATAAGTCTTTTATGCCACTTGATAAGCACTCCTTGGGGTTGGTAATATTCTTTGTCTACTTATGCTTACCATGTCTTTTTTAAAAATACCTATTCATCTATCGTTGAATAAATATGGGTTTTCTTGTTCTGTCTTATGTCAAATGAATCAAACACAGTATATTCTCACAGTGCTGCACTTAAAGTAACTTTCTTCTGGGTCTCTATCATTTGTACTTTTTAAGACTGGGCCACACCAGCTGGTGAATTGTCATAAATTATAATCAAAATTTAGCTGCCAAGCATATAGCATTATCTGTGAAAAAGTAGGTCCAGTGCAGGGCTCCTTGTCTCAATGGCTTTTGTTTTAAATGACCTTTTAATAGAAAATGTGCTGCCTTTTTCTTTCTTTTTTAAGCCATGTATTTGGAAAAAAAGGTTTCAGGGTAGATCTTTACTAATAACCTTTTAATTGATTCCTAGGTATGGGTTGCTGACAGAGGAAATAAAAGAATCCAAGTATTTGATAAAAATACAGGAGAGTGGTTGGGATCATGGAGTGATTGTTTCGAAGAAGATGGTCCTTATTCTGTCAGGTAATATTTAAAGAGAGATTTGTAAAGCTATTAGAGTTGTAGCACCACTCCTGTGGAAGAACTCTGTACACTATTAAGAATTTGTTTAATGTTAAAATTTGCAAGCAAAGGACAAAGGTAGAAAAAATGAAGACTATGAAGAATGAGAAAGAAAAAAACAGTCGGAGAACTGGTCATGGTGTGGCATATCAAACCCAAGGCAAAGACAAGCCTCAGGCTCCTAAATGTGCAGCTGGTAAACACTGGGTCAGTTTCCCTCCTGGTCACAGGCTGAGATGTTGGGACCACTGACGGACACCTCCAGCTTCACTCATAAAGGACTCTTTTTCTAAGACTATGTATCTATTGAGTATTGCAGAGTTAGCTTTTCATTCTTTTCTTTTAAATAGTAAATAAACTCCATGTTATCTTCATGGAGTGTCTGGTGTGTAGTGCTTCCAGGGGCTAGATGGGTGACCACCATCAGCCAGTGCTGTTTGAGTTACCACTGTGTAAATAATATTTGTTCTGAAAGAAGTTACAATCTTGTTAAAATGATTGTCGTGTTTAGAACATTTCACATACTTTTAAGAAGTTTTTCTTGTATTTTTCTTTTGTAGGTTTACTCCTGATGAGAAATACCTCATTGTGGCCCAGTTGAATATCGACAGGCTCACTCTATTATCTGCACCGCCTGTAGGGAACATCGGGGACTGTGCTGTGGTAAGCACAGTCCAGCTAGCCAGTCAAGTGGCACCACATCTTGTGGATGTTGATAGGAAGACTGGAGCAATCTATGTGGCAGAACTTGGGGCAGAACAAGTTCAGAAATATGTCCCTGTAAAATAAATATCTTCCTTCGCTTAGATATTCATAAATTTACTTTTCCCAAGGAATGACCATTACAGATGTTTCTGTGGAAAGCTTTTGTGATGTTCTCATTAATAACTAAATATCCATGTAAGAATTTAGTGTTCTGGCATGTTCTTTTTAAAAATGTTTCAGGAAGCTCTATGTTTTTTTATTAATAATCATTGAATACAGATATTTTATGGGTACCATCACATCTTAGCTTTTTTGGTTTTAAAATAAAGGGCAATTTAAGGAAGAAAATATGATTCCAGAGAATTGGGATAAAAAGATACATCATTTTGATGTTGAGCCAAATAGCTTTCCCATGGAAGGTTGCCTTTGGGGTAGGGAATAATGTTATGGATATAAGGGTTAAAAGATATTTTTAAATTTTTTTTCAAAAACAAGCTGCAAGCCTTAAACTGATATTATCCATACAGTGAATGGCAAGTAAGATTGTTAGGCAGGAGACATGGATTTTAGGACATCAGAAGCATGCCATTGACCTCATTTTGTTTCTATGGCTATGAACTATATCGTTTAATTTTTTAATTTAATAATATAGTAGCGCCTATGCACTTTACCTCAAAAGATACAAAAAATAAAAGCTGAGCTTTTGCTTCTTAGGCCAGTTCTCTTAGTAAATGTAGAAGGTATAAAAGAATACATCTACCTCAAGGAGCTTTTGGGAGAATTGATATGCTGGTGATTGCCAAAAAGTTTGAGTTGCTGCAGTCAATGTTTTTTTCTCTTTCTATGTTTCTATTCCTGTACCATTCTTTCATGTGATCCACCAGCTTAATTATGAAAAAAATCTCAATTCTTGTTTCTTCCAGTACTTGATGCTACATTGACGTATTTCTCAACTAACCACCTTTTCCTGTTGTTATCATATACTTCCTACATAACTTGGTAGTATTGATTATCTGTCTACCCTGAATTACTTATTGTACATGTTTACTGTCAGGGTGTTTTCCCTCACAAGTCATCCCATACCCCAGCCAGGCCCCCTTGGAGACCTCTGTTAGTTTTTTAGAATTCGAGTTCATTTCAGTGTTGGCCTAAGTAAAATATAAATAATAAATTAATCTCTCTGCAGAAATCACATAATGCACTTGAAAGGCAAATATAAGTGACTTTGTGATTATCCATGTGACTCTAGTAATCTTAAATTAAGAGTTTATAGGTCAGCATTTTTTGCTTTTTCTACACTTTATTTTGGCATGTTTTTTGGACTATAATTTGTACAAAGCCAGGGACTGGATGATTTGGAAGCTCATTTCTGTTATTCTGCCCTTGGTACAGTAGCTCTCTTTATAATTATCTTATAATTTTGATAGCTGAACTTTTGACAGTCATTAGCACCACTGGCACCACAATCATCTTTGTGCACAGGGGATTTTTTTACTCTGCATAACAACCTAGCACAAAATCATGTAAAAGTTGGTTTTATTTGCAGTCAGCTTAAGGGCATCCTGGATGCTGCTGAGGCAGTTAAATTTAATCTAGCTTCCGTGATTCCCTAAGAACAATATCAATAAATAGGAAGTAAAACTGTATAATTTCTAGGTACCAGACTAAACGGGTGCTTAGCTTAACAATTTTGAAATGGCACAGCTTTGCAAATTCCTTTTCTGTATATGAGAGGCAGCATTGTATGATCCTGGGAATGTTGCAGTTCGAAGGCTGACGCTGAGTGTGGACTCTGACTAGCTGAACCCATGAGGACGTACTAGCCGTGTGGCTAAAGGCACAAACTCAGAGTAGTTGTATGGCTATAAGCAATTCACTTACCCCTACTCAGCCTCAATTTCCTCATAAAAGAAAATGGAAACTGATACTTTTACTACCTACCTCACAGGGTTGTTGTGAATAAAGTGTTTTGTAAACCTTCAAAACTTATATAAATTTTAGTGAATTATTCCTAGGTTATCTTTGGAAATTATCTTGGACAGAATTCTGTTAATAACCCATAAATTGGCTCCATTATTATATTACAGACGCATGATTTTTGAGACAGTAAATATGGGTGATTTTTGTGAGTGGTCATTCTTTTGTGCCACAATGAGATTTAGAACTTTATAAACACAAGACCTAGTGGAAGAATTTAGGGCCTGGAGATCTAAATTTTGTCCTGACTATTGTTTTAACCAGCTTTTGTGACTTTGAACAAGTTACTTTAAATCTTTTCCTCCTCTGTCAAATGAGTCATAGGATTGTGACTATCAAGCTGGAAGGGATGAAATAATATCTGCCCTCCTACTTTGGAAGAATGTCGTTTGGGTCACGTGACATCACATAACTAATAGAAGCACTTTGAAAAGTTTTAAAGCACATGTGCAGCTACGCAAACAAAAAGATATTTTTAGTATGTGAATAGATAACATTAGTGCCATGTCAGTGGTATCTAGTAATTTATGAGCATTCATTTGCTTCTATTACTTTCATCAAAATAAAGCCCCTCTCTCAACCTCAGACCCTGTCTATAAACTAGAGGGGATAATACCTTTAGTATTTCTCTCACAGGGTTGTTAAAGATCAAATGAAATAATAAATGCCAGTTATCTCATTTTGAAATCTATATGCAGATAAATGCTTGTTGATTGATTTTGGAGGGGTTGGTTTGGCCTTTTGTTGCAAGGGGAGGATTGGTTAACTACTTGTTTTGTAATTCTCACATTTGATGTCGTAAATCAGATTTCTGCAGATAACTTGCTAATAAAACTTTTTTAAATCACTATTTTGGTACTCGTATCATTTCACCTTTTGTATTTAGAGAATGACTAAATAAATAGAAACATAAGGGGTACCTGAAGCTAAGCAAAATAAAAACTCTAAATAATTAACAATAAAAACAATGGCACTTTTTTTTTTTGCCTACTTGGATTCATCAGAGATAATTTAGTAACAGGAAAAGACTTCTGTGATTTAATTAATAGGGGATAAGCAAACTGGAGAAAATTACTACCTCATTTTTTTTTAAAGATAAACGATTGGAATTGCCAAAATAAGATGTATCACTGTGCTTTCTCCTTGAAAACAGAAGAGGGCAGTGGACTTCTGTTCAAGATAAAAAGCATCTTAGCTACACGAAAAGTTAAAATTTTAAGACCCCATTAAAACATACTTTTAATTTCCCCCCCTTTTCCTCGGTGTAACAATGAAAATCATTATTTTAGTTGATTTAGTATGTGTTTATGGTTGGAAGGTATTTTCCTATTAGGTCTCTTGGTTAAAACAAAAATAGGCCTTCAATAATTGATTTTTGGCGAGAGGCTGAGATCTTGGCATTAGCCAGATATGTTAGTACAACTTGCTGTTTTAAGTTTGATATAACAACAGTTTATTCAGATAATCACATACCTTTCCATTCATCCACCTTGGGTTTTATAGCAGTTCTGCCATTCAAACAAGGATAACCGCATTAGGAATGCTCAGTTTATTATGAACAGATAAAAAACGTGGGCCAGGTAGAAAGGGGCCAGATGATTTCACAGAAGTGGAAACAAGAGTTCATCTTCCTGACTTTTCAAACTTTCAGACTATATTTTCTTAAAAGGGAAAGAAATAACATTTACCGAAGAATTCAGAGGTTGTATACTCTGAATGCTTCAGACATTCTGTGTTATGTGTTGCTCCTATATACTTCTGTTTTCCAGGCCAAGTGGGAGGATACTTGTGGTATACTAAAATGTATGTATTTTATCTTGATAAGGGACTAATAAACAACTTGGAACTTGATAGTACACAGAGTAAAGGAATTTTCACCTTTGTGAAAATAATTCTTACGTGGTCACATGTGTCATGAACTTTTTTGAGAATTCTTTTAGTCTATTGAGCTACATGTTTCTAGGGTCCCTTTGTTCCTTCAATATCCATGGTAGGTAATACAATAGCATGACCCAGATTCTCAGATTTGCACATAAAATCTATTTTCATGTCGTGACCTTTGTTTAAATCCTGCCTCAAACACTAGCAGTGTGACTGGGTAAATCGCCTTTATATGCCTCGGTTTCTTAATATATAAAACAAGTTTAAAAAACAATATCTACCTAGCAATATTGTAAGCAAAAAATGAGATATCTATAAAGCACTTTACGAAGACCAAGGCGAATAGTGTATGACCGTAAATGACCTTGTTGATATCTTCTCTATGGAACTGCCTAGTTAAGTCCAACAAATTTCATCATCAGGTAAGGACAAAGTGATTAAAACATTCCACCGTTACAAAAGTTCACAAAGACTATTTACTAAGGTATTAACATAAGCAGTTAAATGTAAACCCCACTGAGGCAAGGAGCTAACCAGCCCTATGATTCCATTGGTAAAAGGAATTCTGAGAGAGGAGCTTTCATCTAGCAAGCTATATTAGATCTGGAACTTCGAGATCTTAGAGGATTGCCTGGTATTAATTAGTGAGAGATGAATGACTTGTCTGGAGTCACGTAGCCACTATGTGTCAGAGGTGAACACAGGTCTTCCTGACGTTGAGACCTGCTTTCTAGCCAGCACACCGCATCGTCTCTTCCAACTTGTGCTTAGTAGGTACTAAATACAAGTTTGTTAATGAGTGAATACATTGGTGAGCACCAAATAAAATCACAAAATATGAAATTGTATCTTAATAGGCAGGAAATAACTAGTTACTCCTGGGAATGATGCTGGAATTAAGTGGTTTGTGCAGACAATGAAAAGTTAGAGCACTGATTCCCAACATCATTTGTTCCTTGAATCTGTTTCAGCAACAAGAAACGATTCCCCAAGGTAATTTAATATGCTACTCAATATTCTTTTAGATTTATTCATTAGCTCCTTACAATAACTACAATATTTTTGCCCTCCCAAAGCTCCAATTTAAATTTATATAATTATACAATTTTATTTAGCCCATAATTATAAAAATATAAAATTATAATTATAAAAAATTACAAATACATTTGTCTGGGACATTCTTTTAAGAATTTAATCTAGCAAGACTTCATATTAAATTTATTTCACAAATTTTATTCAATATAAACATTTTCAATGGAATAAGTTATACCTTGGAACATGTTTAATGACAGAATAATCTTGTACAAATTTTATTTCATGGTTGGAATTTTATTTGAAAAAATTTTGCAATATTTGACTCAACACCAGAACAACAGTGTTACCTGTTTAAATAAAGTAAATATACTCACATAAATATATGGTGGAGAATGGTAGGATAAATTTTACAAGTTTTTTTTTTTCATCTTGCTGAATACAAACTCATCTAAGAGATGGAAATTTATTTTACAATAAACTTAGGTGGTTAGCCACCTAACCAGTTGGTGAAAATGAATAGCTAATTGTGATTTAAAAAATATTTTTCTACTGGTTAATGAAAAATGTGTTATTAAATGAGAATCATATTTAAAAATCAATCACATATACTGCTTCATTTCTAATATATATATATATGTGTATATGTATAAACTTTTATAAAGAAAGAATCTGTTTAGATTGACTTCTACCACTAGCACACCAGCAACCTTCCCACAAAAACCCTACTGAATGATTGACCAATGTTGCCTACCAATTCATTTTAAAATCTGCCAGAGAGAAAAATAGTAACATAAGTGGAGGGTAAGCTTAAATTGGAAAGCAGCCTTAATATTGCGATGATAAGCAATATAAGGTTTCTTTCTATAGAACATTTGTGATGAACTGTGAAAGTTTTAAGATGACTTGTAATGCTCATACCTAGCAATCAAGGCTTTCAAGTAGCCTGACATTTGTACTTCAAGAATGCAAATATCTGTTAACATCTTGATCATGTGATTATATAGCCGCTGAGACAGGATTACAGGGCAATGGAATGAGGGAGCTACTTTGGTGCATTGTACAGAATGCACATAATAATGTGCATATACATCTGGTCATGTAGAATAGATTTGCTTTTGAATGTTGAACCCTATTGAAGGTTTGGAAACAATTTGATGACAGGTTAAAAAACTGCAGTAATATGTTGCACTTAGCCAAAGGCAGTCAGAGTTTGATATAATCAATGCATGAACACCAAAATTGTGCACATGATCATGATGGTTTAAAATTGCAGAAGAAAAATCCTATAATGTTTCAGACATGCACATATTTGTTCTCACAGAGGAAAAACAAATTTGTAACATAATTGTGTGATTATTTACTGCTTAAGGTACTTTGAAAAATTTTTAGTATGAGCCCTTTGCACCATAGTCATGAACCCCAAAGTGATTAACTAACTAGATGGAAACCACTGAATTAGAGCAAAGGTTAAAGGCAACATCACATTAGAATACAAGATAATGAAGAACAGAAGATGAATACAACAACTTTAACCTGATCTATTCCAATGAACTATCATTACCAAAAATGAAAAAAAAAAGGCAAAAATATTCACTGTTTTTTACAAAGGTTTAACAGAGATAAAACAGCTATGAGGAGGTCAAAAAAGCCCAGAGACTGCTTCAGGCAGCAATTGATTTTACCAAATCAGAGGGACGGGAACCAAGGGCAACATTCATTTAGGATATAAACACATTTGCTTCTTTCTTTTTAAAATAACTGTCAGTAAAAACAAATAATGTAAAATTGGAAGTAAAAGATGTTACTCAGCATTGAATAAAACGGAATGAAATGATAAATGACAAAGTTTAATGAAATGCTTTTTATTTCTGTCCCCTTCTAGGTATGTCTGAAGTGTTGTGGAGAAAAGGAAGAGTTGTCAGTTGCAGAGTAGCACTGTAAATCCGGAAAAGCAGTCCTGGGGAAGGTGGTACCCACCAGAGGGGTGAGTTTCTTGATTTCCTTGCTCCAACTTATTTTCTCACTCTGAAGTCCCACAACTATCTTCTTGACACTATTTTCACAAGATTCTCTCACTTGTACATTCACCCTTAGTCATGTACCCCCATTTTCATTTGTGGTATATCCCTTTAAAAGGTAAGCTTGTCACTGAACATCAATCTCTTTACATCACTCCCTGGCTTCCTTCTCATAGTAATTGTTTACAACTGACCTGTTGTTTTTGCTTCTGAGCTTTTTCCCCCAAAAATTGTTGTTTTGTCATTGGAATTGTTAAGATTTTTCTGCTACATATCTTAGAGTTAGAAGAGCAGGTTGCTTTTCCCCCTATTGGCAATCAATGTATTCTTTCAATTAGTACTTTGTTCTTTCTATTCAGAAATTCTGGAGAGTTTTCTTGCATTATTTGCTCTATTGTGATAGTGGGTTGTTTGTTTTGTCTTAAGTTATATCTGTGCATTCTGTTATTAAGGTCAGCCTCTTTGGTTTGCATAGAATTCATGTGTCCTTTTAATGTTACCTTTTGCTTTTCTTCTTCCAGAATATCCTTCACTTCAGAATTTTATTGTGTTTAGGTAGTATTGGTGACAGATCTTCAGCAGTAAGTGACCATTGCTGTTGCTGTTTCTGACTCCATTCCTCCCATGGACTCTTAGCCGTGTCTGATAGTCTGTGCCTACTCTGGCATTAAAGAGACCCAGAATTACAAATTTGCCCTCTTTTGCCACATTGATGATGAGGGTCTCTAGGTTTACATAAAATTTTTCTTAGACCTCATCAGGGCTTGTCATGTTGGGAGCATATGCATTGATATGGTGGTGTGGTGCTTTTGTGCAAATGGCAATTACATATGGATATATATATGATAAATTTGAAATAACCAACAGAGAAAAGGCTCTAACATTAAAAGCAATAAAGAAATACTTCTTGTAGGAGGTGGATTTTAGCTGGGATTTGAAGGAAGCTGGATGGATGGTGATAAGAAGAGAGAGAGTTCCAGGTGTGGAGGAGAGCCAGTTGAAATGCATAGTTTAGGGAGACGGAATTATTATACAAGAAATAAGATGGAGACTTGTGTCACTGGATCACAGAGTACTTTAACTGTTTTAAAACTGTTTTTGAAAGCTTTAATTTTTAACCTAAAATTTATTTGTAATTTCTTATTTCATAGAATATATATTCTTTTCGAACCTTATTGTTCCTTCATTTCTGAGAAGTCCACAGCATTTCTGTCTTTCATCAGGAGCTATTGGTTCATGTACCCTTTATGTTGTAATATTTACTAAATTTTCTTTGCTCATTGTGGTTTTACTCCTTCTGTTCTTAAAATCTTCTTTGTTGCATTATCTATTGTTTTGTTTGGTTTTTTGAAGTGAGATTTTTTTAAAATTTTATTATAGTTTGCATCATTCATTTCCACAAGATTTTGAGTTACATATTTTCTCCCCGTCTTTCCTCCGCCCACCACCCCAAAACAGCCATCCCAGTATGTCCCCCCTCTCCCAGTCTATTCTCTCCTATGCCACTTTTTGGTAGGGCAGGATGGATCTCCCAACTGCAGTGCCTGTGTATCTCGAGTTCCAGTTGGAT
>JAQQSU010016106.1:0-11016 GCA_028627135.1 Pseudochirops cupreus
TATGCATGGTGGGCATAGTAACTTAAATCTTTTTAATGAAAGAATGAGAAGAAAGCAAGAATGTTTTTAGTAAATTATATTATATACAAGATACTATCTTTATACTTACATAATCAACAGAAAGGTGTACTTAATACAAGAAGTCCTTTTGTGTACTGCTTAGTAACTATGAAAATGCATTTTATTTAATAGAACAAAACTTCTCTTACATTGTGGTCCTTCAGCAAGACATCACCATAAATTTATGAAAGTTTTGCAAAGTCCTTCAAAGATATGGTAACAAAAAAGATCATGTTCAATGGACTTGGACCTTTTTTTACTCTCAATTCAAGCATAAAACAGATACATATGCACCCTGAAAATGTTCAGTACTGATGTGGACACTAAACATCCATCATCCAAATTTGAGAAGATGTTCTTTCAGAATATGGTGAAGTTGTGCTTACTGATTGCATGTAGTCCTGTAACAGTGTAGAATCTGGTGACTGAAAAATCTAAGTGTTCAAAACTGCACTATCCAATAGGAACGACGAAGTAGTTGCAGAATGTCTTTTGTGTAGATTATGATATGCATTTCAATTAACCATTTATGGAGCTGGTCCATCAGTGTACTTGTGAGAGAATCATTGCATGTGGAAAACTTAATTGGCACAGCATTTAATAGAAGTAAAAACTATTAGAATACCTTTGAAGTATTTTGAAATACTTTCAATGACTCCCAAACTTCCCCTCCATAAAAGACCATATTTTTCACGTAAATATGTTTTCACTTATGTTGTTTGATTCTAAAGGATAGAATAATACATTCTTTGCAGAATTAGTATTTCAGGTGATTGTAGTGAGTGTGAATATCCAACAGTACTTTATTAATAAAAATATAGTCCTTAAGGAGCATAAACAATAACTTTAACTATAAATGACCAAAGAAAAAAGCTATTCATGCAGTCAGAGAAAAGGTTAACCAATGGATAACTACAGCAGTGGTACCTTATTCAAATAGAAATGGATCCCTGCTGCTGCACATTGACTTAGGGAACAAAAAGTTAACATAAATATATTTTCTTTATTTTGTTAAAACTTTCCAGCTAAAAGTTTAATCAAGAGTTTTGCAGAATCCACAAAATATTATAATATATAGAAGGTAAACCTCCATCACTTTCCATGGACCTTCTGTGGAGGACTTCTGAGAGATATGGACAAGAGTCACAAACATTGAAGAGGTATATATGAGTTACACTTTATACAAAAGAAAGGGTTACTAAGCTGATCATACCTCAGATTCATAAAAGTTTATTTAGAGCTGTAGCTAAAAGAGAACCTATAGACTTCCTAGTCTACATCTTTTTTTTTTAATGAAGAAAACTGAGACCCAGAGAGAATAAGGGAAATGCTTAAAGTAGCATATGAAAAAATAAAGATTTGAACTCAAATCTTCTGACTCCAAAATAAATATTTATATGGAACCCTCTGTCTCCCTGGCATACTGGAAATATAAATTAACACAAAATTTGTAGAATTCATTTCAGTAACAAATATTTAAGAAATACCCATTGTTCAAGCATTGTGATAGGTGTTGGGGAGGTACAAGTTAAGTCATGGTCTCTGTCCCTTGGGAGTTTATAATTTAATAATACACATATCATAATACAAAATTGTATCATGAAAGTTATTAATTATAGTGAGGGGATACGAAACAGAGTATTATGTGAGTTTTTAGAAAAAATAATATTAACAGTGAGGAGAATTAGGAAAAGTTCCATGAATAATGAATGCAGGTGACATATGAGTAAATTTTTTGAAGGATGAGCAGATATTTTCTAGATGAAGAGGAAGTGGGAGAACATTTCAGGAATAGGTAATGCTTTTTGCAAAAGCTGAACATGCCTAAACAAGGATTTCATTTGGAGTCATAGGGAGGTGTCCACATTGACTGGAACGAAGCGTATTTGAAGGAGAATAATAAGTAATAAAAAGTGAAAAGGAAAAGTAGTGTCAATTTTTTGAGGGATTCAAATGTTAAGCAAAATAATTTTAATTTTATTTGGTAGGCAAAAGGTATTACTAAATATTTTTAAGGAGAAGAATTAGGTATTCAGATCTGTGAACGGAGATTAGTTTTACAGCAGCAGAATGAACATAATATTGGAAAAGATGGAGATTAGAGGCAAGGAGATGCATTAGCCACTGTTGGAAATGTCTAGTTTAGTTCCTGTACTAGGATAGAAACAGTGAGAATAAAGATTAGAGAAAGAGCAAGAGATGATAAGAATTAACAAGATTTCATCATTGCAAATGGAGGGGAAAGTGTGTTTTCAAAAACGAAATCTTGAAGGGTCAGGTGACAGAAATAGCAAAGAACAAATTTGGAGTCAGGAGAAAATTCTCAGTTCTTGGACATCTTGAGTGTGAGGTGCTAATAAAAGTCATGTTTTTGTAAGGCGGTTGGAGATTTGGGTCTTGAAAAAGAGGAGAAAATCATGCTGGTGGTATAGATTTTTGAAGTCACCTACACTGCGGTAAGAGTTTAAGCTTTAGTAATGAATGACATTTTGGATGGGACATCATTTATAGAAAGAAGCAAAGAGGGGCAAGAATAGAATACTCAGAAATATTTAACTAACAAGTTAAAAAATAGTATGTTGAACCAAAAAGAGTCAAGAAAAAGTTTCAGAAAGTCAGTCAATTTTCATCTATTAAGAAAGAGGAGGATGTTAATTACTGAGGATGCAAAAAAATTAAAAATAAAACATTTTCCTCCTTTCATGGAACTCAAATTATACTGAGGGAGACAACATGTAAATAACAGGGTATGAATAAAATATATACGGAGGACATGAGAGGTAATGTCAGAGTTGAAGTCTCCAGCAGCTTATGATACAAGATAATGTGCTGCTGCTGAAGTAAGGGATAAGAGAGTATCCCAAAATATCATGTTAAGATTGTCAAAAGCTTCAGAGATCAAGTATGAGAATAATAAAAAAAAAGAATATTTATTTGGTGATTAGGACATTACTGGTTACCTTTGAGTGAACTGTTTTAATAGAGTCATGGTAATGGAAGTCAGATTTTCTCTGATGCACCTTCTGCCAAATTGTATTGCCTATAGGTATCTTATCAAATTTCCAAAATTGTCTTTTAAAATTTAAATTTATCTGTTAACACTTCTATTCATTTGTTCCTTTCAAACTTTATATTTCACAATGAGTTCCAGTCACACTCAAATTAACTTTTACCTTTCTTTCCTAATTACATATTCCTTTTTTTCTTCCAAATGTTCCTAAAAAATGGATTACTGGCGACAGCGAGGTAGTACAGTGAATAGAACACCGCTCCTGGATTCAGGAGGACCTCAGTTCAAATCTGGCCTCAGACACTTGACACACTAGCTGTGTGACTTTGGGCTAATCACTCCACCCACATTGCCTAGCCATCTCTCCTCAAAAAGAAACATTAGATTAGTGTTTATGTGTAAGAGTTAATTCATTTGACTTTTGTCCCTTAATAATGATATGTATAATTCTCCACAAAAAGTCTACATGGTGACATGCATATGTCCATATCTACTTATACTTTAAATAACATGGGACATGCATTTGACTTTGTAGTGATGAAATTTTAAATCTGAAATATAACTCTGTATTTTATTTCTAAAATTACAACATATACATTTAAATACAATATAATGACAATTAAATGTAGAATTAAAATATGAAAAATATTTTTGAAATGGAACTCCAGGATGATATCTAAGTCTCAAGAACAAAAGTAAGTCACTTATAAACATTTTTACTACTTAGGGAATGTTCAGCAAGTGATTAACTCTCCCTAAATGGAAGCAAGTGAAATGGCTTAACATTTTAGCAAAACATTTAAGGGAAGTGATTTTAGTAATCTAGAAAAATTAATCTGGTGTTGAAAAATATCCAAAAAATCTCCTGAGGCTAAATGCATGAATGATTCCAACAAACCTTTCTTAGTACACATGATAGTAAGTTCACAGAAGAGAGAAAAAAATATGATGACATCCATTAAAGATTTTTATGTATCTTTAAAAAATCCTCAGTGCACATATAAGTTATACTATCATTTCTGAAATCAGTGTGTAGATTGGAATCTGGATCACCAAACAATTCACTAATTCTTCCCCTCCCAGCCTGCCACCCCAACCCTCATCCTTCCATTCCCCCACCCCACCCTCATTTGGGTTTCCATCAATTCTTCACTCTCAGTCCACACATGTTAACTAAAACATTACTTATCACTCCAATCAATAACTAAATTTTGTCAAATGGATAGGGACATACTTTCATCTTAAAGCTTCCATTACAGGGGACTCCACAATCTACTTTAGCAACACATCCTGGGACCTCAAAATGTTTACAATCATGAATGGCTTCTTTACTTAATCTAAGTTTCTTCTACTATGAATACAGCTTTCTACTCTTGTGCTGTTCAGGTTTTATTTAATTGACCATTATTCTCTTCTACATCCTCTTATGTCTGGAGATTCTTAATATAGAATACACTTTGTTAAATAATTATCATTTTTTAAATAATCCCTTATAGAAAAAAATTTTCAAATATTTAATTTTGAAGCTGTCCTTGTTCCTCTCAAATTGTAGGCCCTCCAAATATATTAAATTCTCTTTTGTTTACTGGAGTATCAGTGTCATTACTAACAATTTCTGCTCCTGAAGAAAATGATACAAACACCCTTGACATATATAAAATATAAATTATCATCATCAACATCATTATGATCATCATTATTGTTTTCATTTTATCATTTATAAAGTGTTTTAAGGTTTGGAAAGGTCCTTACAAATTTCCCATTTTAGTATCATAACAATTCTGGAGATAGATTTAATAATTATCCCTGTCTTGTAGAAGAGGAAACTGGCACAGAGGTCAAGTGACTTGCCCAGATTGGGAAGTGTCTGAGGCTGGATTTGAACTCAAGTCTTCCTGAGTAGGCCCAGCTCTCTATCTGTTGTGCCAACTAGAATGCATTGCTACACAAAACTGCATGGGTAGAGACCCTAAAGTCACTGCTGAGGGGTATTCTGAGGATGAGCAAGGAAGCAAGACAGGATGAAGTAGGGAAAAATGCTCATCTGGAGTGAAATTACTGGAGACAGAAAGCTATTGGAAAAGAAGGGACAATATTTTTTTTTAATTACTTTTGCTAACTGGTGCTAAACTCAGTTGTTTCTGTTGCTACTAAAGAATTACTAATGCTTCAGAATCCTGGGGTCAAGTTTCAGTTCTACCACCCTGGTTATATCTCTGTGGATACATTCATAGGAGAATGAGTGTTTATTCTACAGATCATTAAACCACTGTTATCACCCAATACCACTTTTGGGCACACTATTGTTTTCATAGAGATAATGAAATATCCCCACTTATTTATGATGCATTGGTTTGTTCTCTTTACCTTGAAAGGTACCTTCATTATTGAGCACTTCTATTTTGAAATATGCTTTTCAAATATTCCAGCTCTTTCCATTAAATCTTTGCTTTCCCTTCAGTCTTGTACATTTGTTCCCAATGGAACACTTAAAGGTAAATTTAACTTTTCTTTTTTTTACCAGGAGCTTTTAAAGATAATTGGTATCAGTAAATGACAGATATACAGATAGAAGTTACTGATTCCCTTACTTTTAGTTTTAAGAAAATATACTATATAAAGACTCTATGCATTTGACCTTTGTGAAGCATTTTGCAATGCTTTAAAAAAAGTTCTTTATAAGATGGTGCTGTCTTGCATTGTGTTATGGCTGCATTGTCCTGCCTTCCGTAAATGTCAGCATTTTCATTATAGTCTCCTAGAACTCTCATTGAAAATACAACCAAGACAGTGTTTTATAGATAGGTAGATAGATAGATAGATAGATAGATAGATAGATATAGATATAGATATATCCCTTTACCAGCTCAATAGGGGAGAGGAGGAAGAAGAGAATGGGTTGGGAGAGACTGAGAAACACAGAGAAAGACAGAGACAGAGAGTCAGAAAGAGAAAACAGGAAAAAGGGAAAATGGAAGGAAAGAAGGAGAGGAAGGAAAGAAAGAAGAAAGGAAGGAAGGAAAAAAGGAGGGAGGGAAGGAAGGAAAAGAGAAGGGAAAAATTGTATTCATCACTTATTTTCTAGCAAAAACTCTACCGAGAACTGCCAAAACAAAAAAGAAAAAAAAAACAATGTTCTGATTTCAATGAGATTAAATTCAAATAGGGAAACAATATAAACAGAGAAATGTTGATCCATGAGGAACATTTTGGTACACAAATTGCTGCCTTGGTGAATGGAGCATTACACAATTAGACTGACACATTCCTTACTTAAAAATAGTAGAGTTGACTTAATCAGAGTTCATGGCTTCCCAATCAGAGAGTGAGTATAGGAAGTGAAACGCTGCATGGTTAGAGCTTTCCTGCAATAGTGTTCCAGGGGAGGCAGTCACCAATCAGGAAAGCAGTCAGTGAGTGCATAGGGTGGAAGTTCCTCAAGGATTTGGTCTTTATTGAATGTAAAGAGGCTCTTGGTGAAGAGGCTGTGAAGAAGCTGGGGAAGGGGAATGGGAGTAAGCCTAATCTTCATTTAGATGATTTATGTATCAGACATTGTGGTTCTAGACATGTAAAAATGGAAAACAAATGTCCATGACATCAAAAAGTAAACATTATATGAAAGGAAACAATATCTATTCAGGTAACCAAGCACAGACACTATGTAAATGCAAACAATAGCCGGAGACATCAGCAATTATATGGGGAGTCTTGTGTGATGTGGTGCCTAGAAGTGGCGTTTTTTCCCCAAGTTTATTGATTTTCTTATTTTTTCCTCTCCATTCTACTCTTTTGGAACTCCCTTCAAAAAGCAAATGAAAGAAAAAAAGGAAAAGAGAAGAGATAAGGAAAGACAGAAAAGAAGAAAAAAATTGTTTCAGTTTATAATGTCAGTTTATATACAGCAACCTCTGGCTAATAGTCACTTAACTGATGTTTGTTGACTCGTATAGATAAGTCCTATTTTTTTTTTTTTTTGCTTCTGTGAGATGAGCTTTGAAGGAAGATAGGGATTCTCAGCAAAAGTGAGAAGAAAATTCTCCACAGTTCCAACTTCACATAATCTACTGCCTGTATGGGATGTATTGGGTGTTTAGGAGGACTAACACCTTTGGTGTGGGGGCTTGATGAGCCCCTTTTAAGGCTGTCCATCCACCTTTGATGCCCACCTAATTCACTCAACTCTCCCCTGTGGATCCAAGGAGTTATAGCAAACACAGTGGCTATACCCTGGCAAACCATCTAAGCAGATGGGTTAAACCAGTTTGAAGGTAATAGACAGGACTCAATCTTATCAGTGAAATAGGGGGGATGTCTTTATCAGGCACGTGAAGAATTCTTTAGGTAGAATGGGTGGCTGAGAACATTTTCCCCCAATGGCCATGAGGCAGTTGAAGTAGCTGCTATGGAGAGCTTAAAGCTTGGTCAGGCATCAAAGATGCCAGGGTCATCTACTGCATCCCAGGCTATCACCAGTTATCTTGACTTTTGTCTTGCCACTGAACCATGATGGCTCAGGAAGAGCGAGTAAGAATGTCAACTTTTGCAATTCTACTTCACTTAAATCCAATCCCCACAGAAATCAAGACATCTCCTGTGATGTCATTGTTTCTCTCGGAAAACAGAGGACAATCAACAACAACCTACTGCCTTCTGGATATCTCAAATTGGAAATCCCAGAGGAATGTCAAATAAATTTCAAAAACAGAACATAAGGAAAGATCCACCTTTCATCCCTACTTCCTTTTCTTACTTCTCTGTCTATTGAGGGACCCTAAAGCATAGATCTGACTTCCCAATTAAATTCAGCCTCTTTCTAATAGGATCAGATATAAAATCCTCTAATTTGTATTTGAAGTCCTTTACAACTATCACCATACCAATCTTTCCAGCCTTATTAGACATTACTCTCCTTCCCATACAGTGCAGTCCACATAAATTAGGTCTCATGCCTCTTCACACATGGATTTGCGTCTGATCCCTTTGCCCTGACTGACCTAATGTGTAGAATATATTCCTTTCTTACA
This sequence comes from Pseudochirops cupreus, assembly GCA_028627135.1. Taxonomy (NCBI): domain Eukaryota; kingdom Metazoa; phylum Chordata; class Mammalia; order Diprotodontia; family Pseudocheiridae; genus Pseudochirops; species Pseudochirops cupreus. The sequence goes on from JAQQSU010016106.1 coordinate 8,098, forward strand.
TCTTTCTCTTAGTTATATTCTCTTCAAAGTTCAGATAGAGTATAACCTTTTATATACGGCCCTTCCAGATGTCCGTTAGTGCTTTCTCCCCAAGTATCTTTTGTTTAGATCTAAGGAAGTAATCTGTTTAATTCTGTTAAACAATCTCTATGCCATTTTTTTTCTATTAGTTTTCACCTCCTTGGTTGGGAGCTATAGTTCATAGATTTCATTGACTAAATTCCTTCTAAAGGAATACAATCAAGAAACTGATATTATCATAAACAATATGAACTCTTCACATTTACTAATAATCAGAGAAAGGCAGATATGATATCTTCTGTCTGTCAGGATTGAGTAAACTCATCATCACGATTTATGGCATTCATTATGAAAGAGTCAGCAAAATAAAACACACTGGGAGATCTATTCATACCTAATTTCTCTTTCTATGCCCTCTCTCCCAGCTGGGCCACATAGAACCCACCTAGATGGTTAAGTGCTCATAAGACTTGAATAAGATGGAAGTTACCAATTTTATTCCTTTCAGTGAAATGGAAGAACATCAGTCCTCACCATCTACTTCACTGTCTTACCCTTTGCCCTAGTTCAATGTATAACAAACCTCAAGAACTGTCATCTTCATGGTCAACCTAATTACTGTTGTTGTTTGTTTTTTTTTTTGCTCTGTTCATTCTCAAGTTTCACAATGAAATTGTTTGAAACTGTTATGGGAGTATCCCATCAAGTTGATACTATTAGAGAAGAAATTGCCTCCTCCCACAACCACTACATTTTCCTTATTTAAGATTCCCTCTGTCTTTATCCTTATCTTTTGTTTGTTGTTCCATTTCTATTCTGTGTGCCTACAAAACAAATCTCCCATTACACAATGAGTAATCTGTGTTGATAAATAACAATTTAGTGCAATTTACATAGAAAACGCTCTGCTTAATGGTAGCATAATCTAAGTTTAACTCCATTATTAGCAGTAAGGAGAATTAAATGCCTAAGAACCTTTCTGTGTACAATAAGGTCTCATTGCTTCTTTACCTCCATTAAAATCACAGCAAAAAAAAAAAACCCTGAAAAATAGCTTTTTTTCTGTTATTTCCCTCCATTAAACCCAAGGCCTACTTTGTTTTTAAGCACAGACAACTTTCAGAGCAAATCAAGCTTAATGAGTATTTAGGGTTCTTCCCTGAAGCCAATTATTGGTGTTTTCATACATCTTGTTATCTATAAAAACTTGAGTTCAAATTCAAGGGAGGAAAATAAGGTGAATGGAATTTAGAACTCCCAGTTCTATGGGATTCAACTAGATTTAAGTTGGTAGATAATTAAATTGGTTCTTGAAAAATCCCTTCCAATTTTCCTTTTCAGAAATACAAATTGTCATGCTTCAATTAAGAGTTAATATATTAGTAATTCACAACCAATCCTGATACACTAATAGAGGTATACATATGAACAACTGATTTTCTATACTATTTTCCTTTTTTGGAAGAAGAGAAAATTACTCAGTGATTCTTTTTAATCTGTTCCTTGCAATTGAATAGACTAAATTAGTGCTTTATTACTCCCCTCTAGTAGTCAATTAAGGACTAAGTTAGTCATACATACACTTCAAACACTTTTTTTTTCTTTCTAGAGAACAGATTCTCTGGCCCTTTATCTTCTTCCCTTTGGTTCTTCAGAAGTGTATTTTATGGGGCGGAGCTAAGATGGCCGAGAGTAAGCAGTGACTTGTCCAAGCTCCCCAAGAATTTCGTCCTTGGGAACTAAAAAGTAAATTTGAGCAGATTTAAGAGTGACAGAACCCATTGTGAGACAGAGAGTGACAGATTCCCAGCCCAGAGAAGTGCCACAAGGAGTGGCACCAGCACGGACCTGAGAGCAGAGTGCGGCAGTCTGGGAAGCCCCACCCAGCAGACTCAGCCAGCTGGAGGCTTCTGCAGCCCTCTCACAGCCCTGTGAGGATGGACTGAACTGGGTAGGAGGGCAGGGCACATAGCAGGGTCAGCGGTTTTTCCTGGGGCTAGCAACCCGTGGCCTGGATTCTTGAAGCTACATACCCAGACTTTCAGAAGTTGGGATGGAGGAAGGAAATCTAGGGGCTCTCATCCCCCTCCCTGACACACAAAAAAATCAAGAGGTAAAAGCCCCACCTAGAGTACATTCTTGCATTAGTGTAAACAGCCCAGGCTTGGAAATCACTGAGGAAGGGGGAAGGGAGATTGTACTTGCATGGAGCCTAAACCCAGGTGGGTGGAGCCAGCAAGCCTAACTACAAAAGCCCAGGTGTGCTTTAGAGCCACCTGGCCAATCAGCAAACCACAGCCCCACCCTTCTACTACAGTGAGCCTGCCTGAGAAGCAGCCCAGAGAAAGAGGTGGAAACCTGAAACAGACTACCCCCAGCCTCAGGTAACTCTGGGGAAACACCAAGATTCCTGACCCTGGCCTCAGTCCACATACTCAGAGACCACAGCTCACTAAGTCAATAACCAAACTCCAAACTCCCAGCCTGAGAAACTCACCCCAGAAGCAGATATCCACTCTAAAAATACAGGATATAGGCAACCACAATGGGGAAGAAGGAAACTACAAAGGCTAGAACCATCAAATCATTCTATAGTGAGCAAGAACCACCAAACTCAGAAGGCAACACAGACTCTACACACACATTGCAGACCACAGAAGGAAATGTGAACTGGTCTCCAGCCCAAAAAGCATTCTTGGAGAATTTCTTAGAGAATCTCAAGAGGGATTTTAAAAATGAAATTAGAGAGGCAGAAGATAAATTTAAATCTACAGTGACCAAATTGGAAAAACATTTCACAGAAGAAAACAAAGCTTTAAAAAATAAAATTAGAGAACTAGCACAGGAGGTCCAAAATCTAACCAGAGAAAATACCTCCATAAAAATGGAGCACCAAAA
>JAQQSU010016107.1:0-11016 GCA_028627135.1 Pseudochirops cupreus
AACTTTGTACACAATTACAGACCCATCCTATGTGTAACGACTAACTTTGATAGACTGGGCTCCTCTCAGCAATACAAGGTTGGAAGACAACTACAAAAGACTCATGATGGAAAGGGATGTCCACATCCAGAGAAAGAACTACAGAGTCTGCAGATTGAAGCAAACTATTTGCTCTCTCTCATTTGTGCTGTTTTGTTTTGTCCCTTCTTTCTCTTTGTTCACCCCATTGGTTATAATCATTCTTTACAACATGACTAATGTTCAGCGTGAAGGTATTTGTAGAATCTATATTTGATTACATGCTGCTGGGGGGGGGGGAGTGGGGAAGAGAGGGATGGGGAGAAAATTTGAAACTCAAGGGATTGTGGATCTGAATGTTGTAAACTAAAAGTAAATAAATCAATTTAAATTAAAGGAAAAAAAAAGACAAAAGTGAAACCATCCTCTCAGTGTCCTCTACTGCATTAGCCAATGATAGGCCCCAGCCCAAGCCTCACTTGGTCATTGTTTGGGTTTTAATGCCTCAGCGGGAAAGTAATAGCAACTACTTCTGTTCTGACCAGAAACTCTAAGGGTCTTCCCCCTCCCAAATTTATTCTTTTGAGAAGGCAAACTAGGCCATCTTTTGCCTCAGTTCTTACCTAGACTTTCATTACTGAAGGAATGTTGCCTCAGACAAACTAAGACCTGAGAAAGACTTTAGCTTAAAAAGGCCAAGGTCACCCACTGCATCCTGCGCCCATCACCAGTTGTCTTGCCACGTGTCTTGCTGCTGGACTCAGATTACTATGGAGGAGATACTGAGGCTAATGACTTTGCAGAGCCCTGCCTCACTTAAATCCAATTCACTTGCAAGTCAAGACATCACCCCCGCTCTTGCCATTGGTCCTTTTCTAGAACAAAGGAGGAACAACAACAATCTGTGTGAATCTTTTTCTATTGGGGGAGGTAATGTGTATATAAATAAGTCTATACAGAATAAATACAAGATAATTCTGGTAGGAAAGGTACTAGACTCTAGAGAAGGGATTCACAGAACAAATTTGAAATTTGGATTCAGTCAAAGGGCCGCATTTGAGGACCTAGAGGGCCACACGTGGCCTTGAGAGCCACAGCTTCCCCGCCCCTGATTTTAGAGGGATAAGAAAAGGTTTCCTATATAAGATGGGACTCGAGCTGATTCTTGAGGGAGACAAGAGATGGAAGTGAGAAGAGAGCATTCTAGGCATGGAGGGAAGCCAGCACAGAGTCATGGAGGCAGCAGATGGATAATAGTATGTTAGGAACAACAAGAAGGACAGTTTGGATGAACTGTAGAATGCAGAAAGTAAATTAACATATAATATATTAGACCAGAAAGATAAGTTGGGACCAGGTTGCAGTAAGCATTTAAAAAATGCTCATTGACTTGACTTCTTGACTTGACTTGATTTGAAGTATCTCAACAAGCATTTGAAGGCTTTAAATGCCAGACAGAGGAGTTTACATATAATCTTCCCACATCCCAGCTATATCTCCTAAGTAAATAGAATTGATTTAGCAAAGTGGCCAGAAGGGTAATAATTACATTCAATCCCCTCCCCACCCCCATCTCTGTTTATTGGAATCCTTCCCATCCTTCAAAGCCCAGCTCAAGGACCCCCTCAACCATGAAGCCTGCCTTTCCACATGCCATCTGGAAGCAAACTCTACTTATCTCAAAGAACTTTGTTCAAACTCCCTGGGAACTCAGCATTTTTAAAAATTGTATTATACTTACCTGTTTGATAATCCCTTCTTAAATTGCAAGCTTCCTTAGCAGCATGGCCCCTATTTTTTTCCATCTTTGTGCATAACAAGGGTACATAGTAAGTGCTTATCAAATGATTGTTGAATAAAACTGACTGTGAATTTGATTTGGGAGAGATGGCATCTGTTAGGGGGTAGCTAGGTGGCTCAGTGGATAGAGAGCTGGGCCTCAAGTCAGGGAGATTCATCTCCCTGAGTTCAAATCTAACCTCAGACACTTACAAGTTGTGTGACTCTGGGCAAGTCACTTAATCCTGCTTGCCTCCATTTCCTTGTGTATAAAATGAGCTGGAGAAGGAAATGGCAAACCACTCCAGAATCTTTGCCAAGAAAACCCCAAACGGGGTCATGAAGAGTCTGACAATAAATGAAATGACTCAACACCTTCAAACATTTGCTAGAGTTGATCTAAAGCTCAAGGGAAAAAATTAATTCCCACTCTATTTTCTTCTCTACATATTGTCCTGGAAGGAATTCCCCATATACACAAGATAATTCTGAGAGGAAAGGTACTAGGATTTAAAGGGATAAGAAAAGGTTTCCTATATAGGGTGGTGCTTTCAATTTTTAAATAGACTTCTTTATTTCACAAGATGCTGGTAGAATTGCTGATAAACATCCTAGAATACATCTTAGTTTACACACTCAATGCACCAGGAGGTCCTGATTTGGAAACCTTTCTTGGCAACATCTTTCAGGCTAGTCTATTCAGTCATTGTTCTGACACTTCCCATAACCCTCTTCAAACAGGAAATAAAAACAAAGCAAAACAGGTGTTGCTTTTCCACCTGACTCCGTGTACTCTCCTTCAGGAGTCCATTTCCTTTGCCTTTGAAAAGACAAGAGGAAAATTTTAAAACCAGCATCAAACACAAGGAAATGTGGTGTGATGAAAAGAATGTGACTTCCTATTCTTAATCTAGATGGATCTTTGCATGTGTCTATAATTGAATCCAATTCAATCAGGCAAAACGCATCTACTCACTAGATGTGTCCCTGAAAAGCTGTGTCTAAATCAAGTCTTTTTGGAAGTTGCATCATATTTTAAATACTCAAGGAATGGAAAGCTCAGTACATAAAAATGCTCTATGGAAAATCTTATGTCAAAATATGAAAAAAATCGCTCCCCAGTTTATCTTATAGGGTTTTTTAAAATATTCAACAGGACATGCATCTATCAAATTTAAAATATAATTCTGTATTTGTACTAAAATAATATCCTCAGCACAGAGCAGACTACAGTGGGTCTGTCACCTCAATAATGCTAAATCCCAGATCTTCCTTTTTGTATCATAAGATCATATCCTTGCTCACATGGTTTTTAAAAACAGGAAGTAAACAAGCAAGTGCTCTAGTGTTTATTGAGGGAAATATACTTAAGAACAAGGCTTTGAGAGCGGAGTAATCGCCTTTTCTGTGGTTCATCTTTTTATCAGGTAACACCCCACAAACAGTGGAAAGACCAATAACCAAACTACACTTCAGTACTAAAAAATAACATGGCTCTTATGGAGCACTTTGGGGTCACTGACGTCTTTATACAATCTCATGAAATTTACTTTAATGGGGGAGGGGGGCAGAGCCAAGATGGAGGCATAGGAGCAGCAAGAAATCGCAGCTCCAACACAGCCACATCAGATACCCAAAAAATATGACTCTAAACAAATTCTAGGGCTCTAAAACGCACACAGATATATTTCCTGCTGAAGGCAGCTCGGCTCAAAGCGACCATTTCAACTCTGAGAGCAGAAACCAATCCAGCCTGAAACGGAGGTTTTGCTCCAGGGGCGGCTGGACGAGCCAAGCCCCGCCAGGGCTGGAGCTTCAGGAGAGCAGATCTGCAGGAGGGGTGGCAGTATCCAGAATTATCAAGCCTTAAGATAAAAGGACTCAGGTTAGTGAACCTTGGCTAAAAACCAGGGAAGAAATGCGGGTCCGGCCAAGCCGCCTCCAGGGCGAAGAAGCGGAAAGTGGAGGTTATGCACCGACCTCCACATTGCCGCTTCAGAGCTCCCAGCCTGCAGACTGCAGGGGGACCAAGTGATTGTTCAGAGGCCAAGTGTTCTCGAGTTGAGTGGCCTGGATACAGACTGCAGTCTTGGGTGGTGGTCCTGAGGTTGTTTTGTTTTTTTTCAGTAAGCCTGAGCTGGGGAGGGACCCAGCAGCCTCCTAAAAGCCCCGGCAGCTGGGAAAACCCCAGCGATTTGGGACAGAGCTGTTCACTCTGGAAGCAGAGGTCCACAGAACTAAAAACAAAACAAAACAAAACAAAAAAACCATTGAGTGGCGACCATGAATAAGCATAGGAAGCAAAGTAAGAACAGCAACCAAACCCAAGATTCCTTCTTCGGGGAAAAGAAGGAACAAAGCAGGGAAAGGGAGGAAGACCCAGTCAGAACTCCCACCCCAAAAGCTTCCAAGAAACATGAAGATTGCCAAAAAGCTAGAGATCAACTGAAGAAAGATTTTGAAAACCAAATGAGAGAAGCGGAAGAAAAATTGGAAAGAGAAATAAGAATGATGCAAGAAAATCATGAAAAGAGAGAGTCAACAACCTGAATGAAGAAATTTACTTTAATCCTTCAGTGATTCACACCTTATGGTCTAGATTTAGAATAGAACCCACTGCTTGAAAAACACTCAAGTTCTTTGAATAGGCAAAGAATGTGACACAATAGAGCAAGTTCTCTACCTCCCAGAGTGAGGAGATGGGATTTAAGTCCCAATTCAGCTACTTACCAGCTGGGTGACTTTAAGGACCTCAGTGTTTCTTTGAAAGACAACGTCAGAAAATGGGAAAATTTCACACTTGGCAGGAACTTCCCACCAGATCTGGAAGCCCTTAGAAGCCAATCTTACCCAGAGCAAGAAACCTAGCAAGAAACCTTTCTGAAGCATCCCTGACAGGTGGCATTCACCCTCTCCTTGAGCATTTCCAAAAGTCAAGTCAGCAAGCATTTATTAAGTGCCTACTATACCCTAGGCTCTGTGCTAAGTGCTGGAGATAAAAAGAAGGACAAAAGATAGATAGTCCCTACCCTCAAGGAGCTCACATTCTAATAGGGAAGACAACATTCAAACAAATATTTACCAACAAGATATATGCAGAATAAATCGGAGATAATCTATCAGGAAAGGTATTAGCATTAGGGGGATCTGGAAAGGCTTCCTACAGAAGGTGAGACTTTACTTGACACTTAAAGGAAGACAGGGTAGCCAGTAAGTAGAGATTAAGGAGGAGAATATTCCAGGCTTGGGGGGGACAGCCAGTCAAATCCTTGGAGAATGGAGATGGAGTGGAGACCAGAGTCACTCGCAGAGTCGAGCCAGCATTTACAACAGAAGTTAATAAAACTAGTTTAAAATGATACAGTGCTTTACAGTGTATTACTACTAATAATAGCAATAAGAATATTTATAAAATGCTTTATTATTTGCCAGAAAAAATCACTCAGCATCTCTATGAGGTATGTGGTACAAATATTATTACTTCCATTTTACACAACTGAAAACTGAGGCTCTAAAAAGTTAAGTGACTCGCCTAAGGACATTTTTACAAAAAGAATATAACACTATGTAAAACAAGAGAATTGCACTAGATATTCTTTATGGCTCCTTCCAGCCCTGACAGTCACTGATATGCTGATGTCTTGGGCAAAATGCTGTGATCTTTTTTTATACCTACAATAGCTGTACACAACTCAGGGTCCTATCTGGAAGAGTAGCAATAATTCTCCCTCCAAGGAAGAATACCTCAGTACATATAGTAGATAGAGGACTGCAGACAGAACCAGACAGACTGGGGTTTGAATGCATGTAACACAGAGCAAATCATAGAGATGATGCTTAGGCACATAGTAGGTGCCATATAAATGCTTATTCCCTTCCCTTCCATTCCCCTCTCTGAATTTCAGTTTTCTCAGTGAGCTTTTATCCTAGTGGAGGTATAAGGGCCTAGTGTACACAAATAAGTACAATCCAAGACAGTTCTAAGTGCTATATAAGAAGTCCAGAAGTCTCTGGGAATATGGAGAAAAGAGGGATCATTTCTGGGAGGTTTAGGTCAGGTCTCAGGAAGGATGCTGTAATCTCGTCATTAACCATGTTTGGAACATCCATTTTCATCCTGCCCTGGAAGATCTTAACCAGTACTGACGCTCCCTATTAGCCCTAACTTGAATCAAAGATAACCCAACTGAGATATTTATATTGACTATTTCTCACTGTATTTCTCACTGACCATAATACAAAGTGCCTTGCACATCCTTAGCGCTCAGGAACCATTTGTTGTGCAGTAGAGCACACCATCACACCCTTGCCATAGGACCTCTGAATACTATGTATCTATGCCCTGTACTTCTGTGTCTTGCCGCAGTGCTAGTCCTCAGCTCTTGTACTTCCTCCCCTGACTCTAGTGCCCAGCACAGACACTTAAAACGTTTGTCAGATGCCTTGAATTTAAGCCCTAGCTCTGCCATTTAGTGGCCTGAATTCAATTTAGTTAATAACATTTAAGTGCCTACTATGTAAAAGGTATACAAAGGGTGGGGTAGCTAGGTGGCATTGTGGATAGAGTGCTGGGCCCCAAATCAGAAAGATTCATTTTCCTGAGTTCAAAGCTGGCCTCAGATACTTACTAGCTGTGTGACCCTGGTGACCCTGTGACCAAGTCACTTCACCCTGTTCGCCTCAGTTTCCTCACCTGTAAAATAAACTAGAGAAGGAAATGCAAGCCACTCCAGCATCTTTTGCCAAGAAAACCCCAAATGGGGTCATGAAGAGTTGGACACAACTGAAACATCACACAAACAACAACATATAAAGGGTATCCCTGGGTATACAAAGACAGAAAGCAAAACTGACCCTCTCTTCAAGCAATTCCATTATATGGGGGGGGAGGGTAGAGGGGATATAACAAGTCACTTACCCTCTCTAGACCTCAACTTCCTCATCTGAAAGATGGGAATTGTAATAACAGCTTGCATTTATTTAGCACTTTACATTTTACAAAGTCTTTTCTTCACAATAGTCCTATAAGGTAGGTACAATACCACCAGGATTATTAACCCCATTTTACAGATGGACATGTCCATTTGTAGTACCTGGTTTTTATAATCCATGTTCCCTTCTACAAATCCTGTCTGAGCTCTGTTACAACCAATTTATGTGTTACTTCCAGCATCTGAAGTCTTTCTTGCTATATATAAAACCAATCTTGAAATGAAAATTATTAAAGTCCAATTATCCCCATAGAGTGTCACAGTTCAGTTAAGTAATATCTAGTTCTATATAAAAAACCCTTGGAAAGACTCTTAATGTATACAGACCTAACTCCATTGGGCTTGGACGTCATCTGTTCTTAGTTTTCTTGGCTATAATAACTTACAAAAAGATGCACATTGTTCAGGAATGCTCTTACAAACACAGCTTTCATGGCAGGGAAGAGATTAGCATTTCAGGATAGGAGGTAAGAGTGAAAAAGCCACAAACCAATAACCCAAAGAAAAAATGACTCTTACTACTGGTCCTACATAATGCAAAATTTTGCCTAATGCAAAGTTTCGGTTGACTGAAACATAGCAAATGCTTAATAACTTTTTATTGATTGATACTCAGTAAAATGTAAACTCTGTGAGGACAGGGAATGTTTTCTGTTTTGTCTTTGAATCCCCAGCACCTAGCACAGGATCTTGCACACTTGGGAGTTTATGAATGCTTATTGGATTACACTGGACGGAATTTGTACTGAAATGTTGAATAGAACATTCTTGTTTAGAGTCCAGGTGGGCCAGATGTCCCTGCCAACTCTTAAGATTCTGTGAGTTTGTAAATTCAATTTTATTATTTTTTTATATGGGCCTTCATAAGATAGAAAAAAAATAACCATCCATATCTTCAGGCTAGCCTAGTATGAAACTTCATAGTGAATAAACTATGCCAACTGAATCAAGAGACTGGAATAATCAGTGGACTTGTGATAAGATACCATCTAGCCCTCCAGCATCACTCCACCCTCTGAACTCCAGCTGAACTCAATGTCTCTTTGGCTCATTTGGAACTTACTACATGCTTACCTTTCACAGGTAGATAGCTTATTTCTCCAGCTATACTTTTTTTTGAGGGGGGAATGCAAGGCAATTGAGGGTAAGTGACTTGCCCAAGGTCACACAGTCAGATGCCTTGAATTTAAGCCCTAGCTCTGCCATTTAGTGGCCTGAATTCAATTCAGTTAATCAAGTTAATCAAGTGTCTGAGGCTGGATTTGATCTCAGGTCCTCCTGACTTCAGGGTCGGTGATCTATTCACTGTGCCACTAGCTGCCCCTCCAGCTATATTTTAGATCCCTGCAGCAGAAGTTCTTGACCTAGAGCCTCTGAACTTTTACAGACATACATACATAAATACACATACATACACATATACATACTTTTATATTTCTTGATAATTCTATTTCCTTTATAATCTTAAATATTTTATTTTATGCATTTAAAAACAATTATTCTGAGAAGCGGTCCACAGGTTTCACCAGACTGCCAAGGGCATCTGTGACACAAAAAAGTTAAGGACATTAAGACTAGGGGAAAGGCCCTTGTGTTATATATCTTGTCTTCTCCCCTAGGAAGAGAGTATAATAAACATAGGAAGTGCTACATATTTAAGAGATGTTAACTAAATGAATACTCTATTTAACCTCGTTTGTAAGCATATCTACTAATTAATTGCTATTTAGTGGAAGAAGAACTAGGTCCACTTAAACCTTCTTAAGTCTCAGTTTCCTCATCTATAAAATAGTGATAAAACAACTAAGTGTTGTTATAAGGATCCAATCAGAATCCAGTCTGATCCAAGTCAGAAAGTGATTTGTGACTGTGAGATCTTTGATAGCTTAGGTGAAACAGTAGATAGAGTGTTGGGCCTGGAATCAGGAATCTTCCTGAGTTCAAATCTGGCTCCAGACATTTACTAGCTGTATGACCCTGGGCAAGTCACTTAACCCTGTTTACTTCAGTTTCCTTATTTGTAAAATAAGCTGGAAAAGGAAATGGCAAACCATTTTAGCATCTATGCCAAGAAAACCCCAAATGGGTTCCTCCAGAGTTAGACACAACTGAAAATGACTAAACAAAGTCACTCATTGGTGGATTAGGTATTATTGCTAGTGGGAGAAACGAGGACCTGAAATTCAAGTTACAGAGTGAACTCTCCACATACTTAAAAGAGGTTCCTTGGTTGATATGATATGATGTGACAATGATAAAAGACAGCACGGATCCATTGAAGGAAATGGAGATGTTTAGTCTGGAGAAGAGAAAACTCATAGGATAACATGACTGTTCTGTTCAAGTATTTGAAGTGCTGTCATGTTTGTTCGATTTTGCCCCAAAGGTCAGGACTAGAAGCAAGGAAAGTGCAAAGAGGTAAATTTAAGCTAACTCTTAACAATTGGAGTTGCTCCAAAGTAGAATGCATTACCTGCCTCTGGACATAATGGTTTCCCATCCCTTCAAGGAGAGATTGGGTGACTTCCTTACTGGAGATATTATAGACCTCTGAAGTCCCTGCTAGCTCTGAGTCTCTGTTCCTGAGAGAAAACACTCAAGGTACCCTAAACAACACTGTAATGGGAATGTTCCAGGTTGCCACTAAGTACTAAAGATAATGCCTCTCTTGAAAATATGGTCATTTTTTTTTAGGTGAACTCAAGTCCCATAAAATATGATGGGGTACCATAAAGCATGCTATCTATTCGGAGAGCTTCCTCTTTTACCAAATAGGTTCCCTATAGTGCTATCAATGTACATTGTTATTGTGGCATATAGCTTGTGAAAAGAAGAAGTTTAAAAAGCAGGCCTTTGAAAATACCCAACTATGTAACTTCCTCATCATCTCCACTGATAACTAGCTCTGAAATCTCCTTCTCATGTGACCCTCCTATGTTAGGTATTGAAAATTCTGAGGACCTCCCTTAGCATTCTTCCTCTTCCCTCTCTGGTGTCACGGAGAGTCAAATAGGCTTAGAATCAGTAGGATTGGTATTTTAGTCCAGTTCTAACATTTACTACTTGTGTGGCCATGGACAAGTCATTTAACTTCTCTGGGCCTCAGTTTTCCCATCTGTCAAAGGGGAAAATTGGGGTTAAGTGACTTGATGAGGGTCACTCAGCTAGTAAGTGTCTGAGGCCTGATTTGAACTCAGGTCCTCCTGACTCTAGGGCTTCTGCTTTATCCATTGTACCACTTAGCTGCCCCTTACTGCCAATTTCTAAAAACAATCATGTTGCCACAAATCAAAATAAGTGTCTGGTTTGCCTCAGATCCTCAAAATAATTACAGTAACATAAATGAAAAGAATAATAAAATGAAGACAGATGCTACATGGTTAGAATAACCAAGAGAAGGGATAGGGCACAGAAAAGATGTAAAGATATGTGTCTCCCTCCTTTGCTGAATAAATGTTTGTTAGTTAACTGATTCCTTGGAAAGTTTGGGGACTATAGTCGTGGAATGTTACCTAAACCTTCAGACACAGTCATAGTATATGTTGGATATGTTTAAGCGTTTTTCTTTCTTACAAAGGAAAGGGGAGGCAAGTCACATTGAAGACACTTTATTAAAAATGTTAAGTTTCATTATTTCTCATGTCCTTCAAATCAGCAGATCACTACTTCAAAACAACATTAAAAGGATATAGAAGAATCTCTTCTCTGATTAAGAATGGTTTATATTAACTGTTTCCTAAGATTGAATCATTTTTAACCCGTTATCCATTTATCATAGATATCACATTGAACACTTTTAGATATATGGCTGTAGTCTTTTCCCTAGAATTTTATTTAAAATTTTTAAATTCATATTCATTAGTAAATTGGTCCAAGGTTCTTATCTTTTACTTTATTCTTCTCTGTATTAGGTCAATATTAGTATCATAAAAATAAGTTTCATAAAGTGTTTTCTTTCTTAGTTTTTGAAAATGGTCCATGTAGTACAGACAAGAATTTTTCTTTTTTTAAAGACTGTATTTCCCCATCTCACCTGGGCTGTTGTCATATAGCTGGTAAATGTCAGAAAGGGTCTGTAACGCCATGCATCAGCAGATTCCCAAAAGAATGCTACTGTGAACAGCTTTTAAGGTTTGGATTACACAGTATAGTGAACACTCTGTTTATGTCATTACAAATCAAGGCAAACATTCACAATACATCACAATATAATATTCACAACATTACA
>JAQQSU010016108.1:0-11016 GCA_028627135.1 Pseudochirops cupreus
AGGGTGGAGAGTGGTTGGGGGGGGCAGGATAGGAAGAAGGGACATGTAATCAGACTCTCATAGTGTGCTCACAATGGAGAGGTTCTGCGTAATTTCACATGTTTCAGCCTGTATTTGATTGCTTGTCCTTCCAGTGGGGGTGAGTGATGAGGGAGGAAGAGAAAGAATCTAGAATCTAAAATTCTATAATTAAATGTTAAAAATATATATCTCTCTATATATGCAATTATTATTATTATTATTATTAACTATATCCAACTGGAACTTGAGATACACAGGCACTGTGGTTGGGAGATCCATCCTGCCCTACCGAAAAGTCAGAGGGGTGAGGGGGGAAGACATAGGAGAGAATAGGTTGGGGGAGGGGGGGATACACTGGGATGGCTGTTTTGGGGCAGTGGGTAGGCGAAAGATGGGGAGAAAATATGTAACTCAAAATCTCTTGAAAATGAATGATGCAAACTAAAATAAAATTAAAAAAAAAGAAAATATGGCAAGTGGGGCGGCTGAGTGGCACAGTGAATAGAGCACCGGCACTGAAGTCAGGAGGACCTGAGTTCAAATCTGGTCCCAGACACTTAACACAAAACTAGCCGTGTGACCTTGGGCAAGTCACTTAACCCCAATTGCCCTATCTTCTCCCCTCCAAAAAGCAAAAAAAAAAAATGTGTGGTGAGTCAGGAAGACAGTCTGGAGAGGGAACGGTCCTCCTTAAAATGGCACTTTGGTGAGGAATGTGACAATCAGAGAGAGAGGCTTCAGTGGCAGAGGGTAATTCCAACGTGAGAAGTTCAGGGGTAGAGTGATTTTCCAGGGTTAAAAGGTTTCTGAGTCATGTGTGGAAGTGACTTGTTCAGGGTCACACTGACAATAAAGTGGTAGAGGCAGTGACCCAGTGGAAAGAGCACCAGCCCTGGAGTCAGGAAGACTCGAGTTCAAATTTGGCCACAGACTCTCTTACTAGCTGTGTGACCCTGGGGGAATCACTTAACATCTGCTTCCTCATCTGCAAAATGGGGATGATAGTAGCCCCTACATTTCAGGTTTGTTGTGAGTATCACATGAAACAATAGTTGTAATAAGTACTTAGCTCAGTGCCTGGCACAAAATAGGCATTATAGAAACAGAATTGTGAACGATTATTAGTATTTTTCCATTGTAGTATACTTTCTCCTTGAGAGACCTGAGTGCTCTAGTCCAAGTATGGGGGTTTGGGGGGAAGTAATTAATTCTGCTACTGCAAAGAACTCGGTTGTATGCCTATTTCTGCCAGGCCTGGATAGCCCTAATCTCTTTCCAAAGCCTCAGCGTCCCTTAGAATTCCAGCATCTCTTTGAAATCGTCTGGTTCATACCCTCACTTAACAGATGAGTAGACTGAGGCTTGGGGGAAGTGATGCCCTCTGGGTCATGGCGATTCTAAACAACATTCTACCAGACTGGAATGAATGCCTTCTGACTCTAGCTCCAGTGATCTTCACATCAGTGAACCAATAAGTGCTTACTAATATGTGCCAGGCACTGTGAATACAAAACCAAAAATGAAATAGTCCCTGCCCTTACAGAGCTTTAATTCTATTATCACACTGCCTTATTTTGGTCTATTTTGAAACAATCAGGGTTAAGTGACTTGCCCAGGGTCACAGCTAATAAGTGTCTGAGGTCACATTTGAACTCAGATCCTTCTGATTCTAGGGCTAGTGCACTAATCAGTGAACCACCTAGCTGACCCTCATACCATATTCCTTTCTAAATAGCTCAGACAGGAAAGTGTCTCCCTCAAATAAGCCTAGTTCTATCATGATGGAAAGGGTATATGGCAGGAGACCATCATATTAACCACATACAATTAACATAAATCATGTGCCTTTAGGCTGTTAGAATTTATATCCAGGGTAGCCAGGAAGGTCACTAGAAGTCTTCCAATCCTTTTGTGTTTGCAGTGTGTCCTGTGGAAAATAATTATTCTTGGCAGATCCTGCCTTACCCATGGGTCATCCGTGCCTCCCAAAGGCACAGAAAGTAATTATAATCAAGGATCCCAAAAGAAAAGCTTGAAATCCCCCCGAAACATTCATTATAGATCTTTAAGTTGGGTTTTATGCAATTCAGTAGCAGCATTTTTAAAAACAAGGGGATATCATTTCACAAGTATGAGAGATTAAAAATAATGGCCAAATCAATCTGGCCCTCTAACGAAGGGGAAATGAGCAAAAAGTCATTTTATGGTAAAAGCTCGATCATTACACATGTTGTTCATGATGAAAAAAAAGGTGGGGGGTACTAGATGTGGGGGAGATAGGCAGGAGATGCTGTCAAGAAGACAGAGTGTGCATAGTCCGTTGATAGCTATCAGCCTTTGCCAGGAGAATGTTCCTGTCTTCATGTTTTGTAACTTTCTGAATAAACTCTTAATCAATTGGAAATCTTTCTTGTGGCTGTGTTTCCATATACTGCTCACGTAAACGAGAATGCGGAGAGAGACAGGATGGCAGAGTGAATAAAGGCTGGATTTGGAGTCAGAAAGACCCAAGCTGAAATACTGCCTTGGACACTAATTGTATTACCTGTTTCCTCATTTGTAAAATTGAGATGATAATTGTAGCTTTACCACAGTGCAGTAAGAATCAAATGAGGAAACACGTAAAATGCTTTGCAAACCTTAAAATACTACATAAACCTTAAAAATGCTATATAAAAGTTAGGTCAACATTGCCAGAATAGAACTCAACTTTCTCTCTAAACTGCCACCTCACCCCACTCCACACCTTCCCCCAACACCGTCCTCCCTCGGGCTCACAAACTAGGGTCATCCTGTACTCCTCACTCTCACTGCCCCCTCCCCATATCCAAGCTGTTGCCAAGGCTTAGCAATTTCACCTTTGTGACCTTTCTTGAATACTTCCTCTTCTCTCCTGTGACACTACCACCTATTTAGAGTAGACCCTCATCACCTCACACCCGGACTATTTTGCTTCAAGTCTCTCCCCATCCAATCCAACCTCCATTAAGCTACTAATGTGACTTTCCTAAAGTTTCCAAACATGTCACCCCCCCACTCAAGAAACTCCATTGGCTCCCTATTGCCTCCAGGAACAAGTATAAAACACTCTGTTTGGTATTCAAAGCCCCTCATAACCTAGTCTTCTCCTACCTTTCTAGGCTTCTTATTACCTTATTCCTTTCTGATCCAGTGACTGGCCTCCTGGCTGTTCCAGGAATCAAACACTTCTTATCTGGATTCTGAGCATTTTCTCTGACTCTCTTCCATTCCCAGAACCCTCTGCCTTCTCATCTCCACCTACTGAACTTCTTTTAAGTCCCAACTACAATCCCACCTTCTACAGGAAGCCTTTCCCAACTCCTCTTAATTCGAGTGCCTTGCCTCTGTTAAGGATTTCCTATTTATCCTGCAAAGAGCTTGCTTTGTATATATCTGGTTTCTCCAATTAGACTGTAAGCGCCTTGAGGGCAGGCACTGTTTTTACTTATCTTTGAATCTTCAGCACTGTGCCTGGCACACATAGGCATTTGGGAAACCTTTACTGACCAAAGAAGAGAAAGTAACTTGCCCAAGGTCACACAGCTTATGATTGCCAGAGCAAGGACTAGAATCTGGGTCTTGAACCACAGGATCATAGATTTGGAACTCAAAGGGACCTCAAAGGCCAGTGACTCCTTTTCCCTCTTTTTACAAAGGTAGATACTGAGACTAAAAGGTAAAGTGACTGAAGCTTCTAGGTGGAACAGTAGATAGAGCTTGGAATCCGGAAGACCTGAATTCAAATCCTGACCCAGATCCTTACTAGATGTGTGGCCCTAGAAAAGTCACTTAACCTCTCAGCCTCAGTTTCTTTATCTGTAAAGTGAGTGAGTTGGACCCCCTTTCCAGATCTCAATCTATGCTCCTATGACTAGCCCATTGTCACACAGTCAGTCATTAAGCAGAAATTTGAACCTTCTAGCTTACTCCAAATGTTAGGCACTTTCCACTGTATTATGATGCCACTCTTTTGACTCTGAAGTCTAGGCTTTATCTGTGACCACATCACAAGTTTACCTCACACCCTGTTGCTTTCTTTCTGTTTTTTACTTTTTACAGGGGGGAAGGCAGGGCAATTGGGGTTAAGTGACTTGCCCAAGGTCACATGGCTAGTAAGTGTTAAGTGTCTGAAGCTGAATTTGAACTTAGGTCCTCCTGACTCCAGGGCCAGTGCTCTATTCACTGTGCCACCTAGTTGTCCCCAAACCCTGTTCTTTCATTCCTTCCTTCTCCAGATTTCTGAACTTAAGTGCTGTGTGACCAGGGCCAGTCTTTTCGATCCTTCCCACCTTGGAAACCTCCCTTGGATTTTTCTACAAAGTCACAGCCTAGTTGCCATCTTTCCCTATGCTTTTGAAATCACAGATTGTTCTCTCACCCATGTGTTTCTTACATTCTGTTTTAGCCTCTCTTAGAGACTCTAGACTACAGAAGGACACAGCTCAGTACGGTGCATTACTAACCATTATTAAAATCCCAGAATCTCAGAGTTGGCTATGGTCAACTATGACGCCTCTAGCCCAACTCATACCTGAAAATGAATCCTGTCTATGATATGCCCAACAAATGGTCATCCAATTGTGCCTTGACTCCCCCTTCAGTGAGAAGGAACCCACTACCTCCCAAGATAACCTTGTTCCACTTTTATTGTTGATCAGTCATTTTTTTAATCATGTCTGACTCTCTATGACCCCATTTGGGGTTTTCTTGGCAAAGATATTGGAGTGGTTTGCCATTTCCTTCTTTAGTTCATTTTACAGATGAGGAAACTGAGGCAACAGGTTCAAATTTTATCCTATCACCAGATTTAAAGAAACACATCAGGCAGTCACTGTTACGAGTTTCGTTTCTGGGATGCTTTTTGAGGATCGTTGAATCTCAGAAGTGGGAGAGAACCTCAGAGACAATCCTTGCCAACTTATCCCAGAATGAAAACTCCCTCCGCAAGATGTGAAATCAGAAAAAGGAGCCTTCCTCACTCCAGGCCCAGCTCTCTATCGAGTGCTCCACCTAGTTGCCCACTCTGCAAAATAAAGTGGACACCGAGTTGGTCACTTCTACTCAAGGCTCCACCATCCTTCATCAAATATATAGCCAAAGGATTTGAGAAATATCTAAATTAACTAGCCTGCATTTCATCTGTTTTCTCTTCCTCAGAGAGTCAGTATAGCATAGTGAATAGAGGGCTGGACGTGAAGTCAGGAAAACCTGAGTTTAAATTTGATCTAAGACTCTTACTAGCTGTGTGACTCTGGATAAGCCACTTAACCTCGGTCACAGTTCCTCACCTATAAAATGGGAATAATAGTAAAACCTATCTTATGAGTTGCTGTGGGGCTTGGGTGAAATAATATTTGTAAAGCACTTTGCAAATCTTAAAGTACTATATAAATACTATTATTATTAATATTATTATTATAGCTGGAAGGGACCTCAGAGCACATCTAATCTAATCCCCACATTTTATGGATGAGAAACTGAGGTCCAGGGGGATTAAATTAGACTTGCCCAAGATCCCACAGTTAAGAGATAGCAGAGGCAAGGGATTTCAACCCAAGTCCCTTGGCCCCTTTTCCATTGTCCCATATGAATTTTTCTATCATATTTCCTTCTCTAAAGTTAGATATCTTCCTGGAGTGAACCCAGCCTCAGGACACTGGGTCCAGGGCTGGGAGGAAGAATGAATTCAGATGCCATGGAAGCACATTCATCTCCAACTCAATAACAAAGACTTTGGCACCACAGGTGATGAGCAGACTCATATTTCTTCTGGGGCCCTGGTAATATTTCCACTAGATAGCATCTGATAAAATATGGCTTCTTGGGGCGTTAGCAAGCCCATTATGACAGGTAATAGAAACCATGGCATTGCCCATCACCCCCAGGCTTAATAAAATCTCTCCTTAATATGAGATCTTGATAAATGATTAAGGATACGACCTCAGGAGTTATCGCTCGGCAGGCGAGCGGGGGCTGCTAATAAACTCCAGAGGAGAAAAATCACTTCGTCAGATTCCTATTGGCAGCAGGGTTGAACAAGCAATATGATGTTCTTCATTTTGTGATCAGAGAGCTGGATAAACACACTGTAATCTGCAGAGGTAGCTATATATAAGAAAGAGTAATTACTTGCTACCCTATCGCCAGGGTTAAGGAAACACAACAGGCAGCCACTGTTATTAGCTTTGTTTCTGCCATGCTTTTTGAGGTTCGCTGAATCTCGGAGTTGGGAGGAAACCTCTGGCCAACTCACACCAGAGTAAAAATTCTCTGTTCAAGATGCCTGGCAATTGGTTATCCAGAGCCTTTACTTGAGTACCTCTGAGGAGGGGGAACTGTCTACCCCTCAAGACAACTCATTCTACTATTAGACAACTCTCAGAATGAGGATGATTCTTCCTACATTAAGCTAAAATTTGTACCTCTCTAGATTCCATCCAGTGCTCCTTGTTGGCTCTCTGGGACCAAGGAGGTAGAGGGTGCACTGGAAACACTAGCAATACTGTAATCAGAAGCCTTGATTTCAAATACTATCGCTATCACTTACCACCCATGTGACCTTAGGCAAGACATTCCCCAGACCTCATTTTCCTCATCTGTAAAATGGGATGAATAAATTCAGGTCCCCTCCAATTAGACATCCATCAGTAGCCATCATTTCAGTCATGTCCAACTCTCCGTGACCCCATTTGGGGTTTTCTTGGCAACAGTACTAGAGTGGTTTGCTATGTCCTTCTCCAGCTCATTTTACATATAAGGAAACTGAGGCCAACAGGGTCAAGTGACTTGCCCAAGGTCACACAGCTAGTAAGTGTCTGAGACATCTATCATCTTATACCTAACCCTTATTTCCTGTGGTAGTTGTTCAAATTCTTGAAGACAGCCATTCTATGATGCATAATATTTGTGAGCATCTAATCTAACTCTCTTGGTCAGTAAATTAGCATTTATTAAGCACCTATTACATGCCATGTACTATACTAAGTACTGGGGATACAAAAAGAGACAAAAGTCCCTGACCTCAAGGAGCTTACAATCTAATGGGGGAGACAACATGCGAACAAATACATACAATCTATATACAGGATAAATAAGAGATAACACAGAGAAGGCACTATGATTAAGAGGGACTAGGAAATGCTTTCTGTAGAAGGGAAGACTATAGCCAGGACTTTAAGGAACCCATTACAGAAGCCTGAAGGAGATGAGAAGGGAGGCATGAAGGACAGCCAGAGAAAATACTCAGAGTTGAGAGATGGAGGGTTTTCTTCATGTTATATAAGAGGAAACTGAAGCCCGGAGGGAGAAATGACTATCCTAAGGTCACAAAAATGGCATAGCTGATTCTGTTACTGTGACTCCAATAACAAACTAACAGATTTACAGCTGAAGGGGAACTTGGAGGTCATCTTGTCCCAAAGTGTCAAACTCAGGGCCACACGTCCTGCAAAATTCCTGAGTGGGCCTCAACCAGATTAAAATATAATTGGGAAATATTTAACAAAACAAATAAAAATACAATAAAACATAGAGAATGTGAATTTGTAGTTTTCTGAGTCAACATCTGGCCTTTTCTCTTTGAGTCTGACACCACTGAGTTCTAATCTTTTACAGATGAAGACACTGAGGCTCCCAGAGGCACTTAACTGAGGACTTGTCACATGGTTAGTAAGTGATAGAGGTAGGATTCAAACTGAGGTTCTATAATTCCAATCCAGTGTGTTTTCCACTGCATGAGGTTGCCTTTGCTCTTGACTTTAAAGGACTAGTACTTCCATCTACAAGAGTCACCAGGGCCACCACTGCTAGTCCAGGGCTGTGAAGTTTCATAGCCCCAAGGAAATTTCAGAAGATCAATAAACAAAGGTTAGTTTCATAAGAAACATAAATTGTGATATAGTGGAAATTTCTCTAGTCAGAAGATTTGGGTCTGAATCTGGATTCTGGGTAACCTTGGGCAAGTAAGCTACTTCTCTCTGGGCTTTGGTCAAAACTCCTGGCTGCCCTGGGCCTTTGATTCTTCATCTACAAGATGAAGGGGTTGGCTTAGATGACCTCTATACCCTCAGTTCTAAAGCTCTGGATTCTGATTATGATGGAACCTTTAAAAATCCTGACCCTAATACTTAATAACTGTGTGACCTTGGGTGACTCCATCAACTCCTCTGAAACCTCAGATTCCTCTCCAGTAAAATGAGGAGGTTGGGTTAGGAAGACAGACCTGAACCTAGAAGAGGGACTTCAGAGGCCATCTAGTTCAATTCATACATCAGGAAACTGGGACCCAGTGAAGTTAAGCTATTTTGCCCAAGGTCACTTTTGTAGCAAGTGAGGAAGACAAACTCTGCCTCCAGAGCCAGTGGTCTTTCCTTTGGACTATGCTGTGTTCACATAATCTCTAAAGGCCCTTTCTCACTCTCATGCTATGGTTCAATAATACCAGATTTTGTTTCCCCTTTCAGCATCCTTTAGGATGATACCACAACCCTTGGAAGTATATGCTCTGAACTGTTTTATCCCAGGCATAAAGAAAAATAAAAGGAATAATAAAATACTCTTGGGAGAAAGGGCAAGGCAAGAAGGGGACCAAGCCCAGTATCTCCCTTCACCACCCCTTGCAGGCTTTGTGCTCATCCCCTTCCAGCCTTTACTATACCCCACCTTATCCCCTCTCTCAACCCAGACCCCAAGCCACCAACTCACCTTCTGTAGGAGTTCAATTTCCCGCTGCTTTGCGTTGAGAACGGCCAGTGCTTGCTCATGCTCTGATTCCAACTGTTGCCGCCGTTCTGCGGCCTCTCGCATATGCTATTGGAAGGGACAGAAAGAGAATGAGAGAGGACATTGTTTAGAATCCCTGAGGTTTGTGGTTGGAGACAGAGATGCTGTGGAGCACGAGTCAACTCCCAGAGTCTGACTCAACATGGAACACTCAGTCTAGCTTTGGAGGCGGTGAAAACAGATGGGTGTTTCCACCAAGGCTGTCCTCCTGAGCAACTGGCAATGTGGGGGATGGAGGTGGTGGGAAATCTGCCATGCTTTTATCTCCAATGGGGAGGCCTGCCCCAGCACGGGAGACCTCATCTGATGGGAAGCTCCCATGACAAGTGTGCCTTCTCCCTCCTGTCTCGTGACTACGTTCCCCAAGAAAAAGTCACAAACCCTGTCCTCATCTCCCTCATCTCCATTTTATTCTTTTAACACACACATTCATTCTCTCTCTCTCTCTCTCTCTCTCTCTCTCTCTCTCTCTCTTCCCCCCCACCTTGAGTTTTTCTCTGTGACACAGAATAAGAGAAGTCTTTTCATTTCAGATTTGAGTAGCTACTGCTCTGATTATGTGACTTTGCCACTCCAAAAATTCCAATTTCTCTGCTTTAGCTTCAGAATAAAAGGTTGAAATCTTTGTCTCCCATTCACAGACCTTCTTCTAGTGGGTAAGATGGACTGGGCATTTTTTTCCTTGGCATAAGTTTGATTCAATGGCCTTTGAAGTTCTCCCCAACTCTGATTTCTCTAATTTGCATTCAGGCCAGGTATAATTTGGTTCCAAACTATCTTTCCTGACTTCTCTCTCCCTACACCCCACATAGGCAATGCCTCTGTCTAGACAGCAAGGGAGTTAGACCTGGAAGGGAACTCAGAGATGATGGAGATCAAGTCTCTCATTTTACAGAAAAGGAGCTGAGAAATGAAGTGGCTTGGCTAACGTTGCTCTAGTAGCGGATGTCAAGCTTTAGGGTTTGCTGATCCCAGATTCCATGTTATTTCCTCTGAGCCTCTGGGTTCACCTGTACAATCCCTTCCCATCCCATAAGGCCCAGCTTTACACTGCCATCCTCTGCTCTCCCAAGTGGAGGTCACCACTTCTTGTCAAACAGATGTTTTCCTTACATCTTTCTTGTGCAATTGTAACATTCGGGAACAGAGTAAAGGCTTAATAAACTAGTCATTCATTCATTCAACCATGGTGTATTGTTACTTGTATATTTGTCTTATCTCTTTAATAGACTGTGAGCTCCGTCAAGGCAGGGATTATATATTATTCATTTTTCCATCTTCTAGTCCGTAGCATATAGCTGGCACAAACACGATATCCCCAAAGGTCTTAGTGTAGCTGTAAGCTTTTAATAACAGAAAACTATACTATGACTTTTTGGACAAATGTTGATTTTTAGTAATGTAAAGGGGTCAGCACAGCAAAGTCATATTTCCTCCCTCCCCCCTTCTCTACCTCCCTCTTTTTCTCTCTCTCTCTCTGAATCTCTGTCTCTGTTTTTCCATATCTCTTTCTCCCTCCCTCCCTTTCTCTTTTTCTCTCTGTTTCTGTCTCTGTATTTCTCTCTCTCTCTCTCCCTCTCTCTTTCTCCCTCCCTCCCTCTCTCCCTTCCTCCCTCTCTCTGTCTCTTTATCTGTCTCTCTCCCCCAAATTAATTTGCTTACTTCAATTCAGCAAGTATTTACTAAGTACCTACTATGTGTAGACACCATGCTAGGAACTGGAGATAAAAAATTTGAAAAAACCAAACCTTGTCAATAAGGAGTTCATTTTGCCTTGTGGGGCTTCTGTCTGAATACAGAGAAGTAAATAAAACAAGACTTAGTTTTTGCTCCAAACTAGTGACTTGGCTGTTACAGAGAAACCTCAGTTTAGAAATGCTTTCTGCCAAAGCAGATCAACAACTATTCTGAAGCTGGAATCTTAAGAGTTGAGGCTGCAAAATAATACAAAGTAATTTCAGGAGAAAAATGACACAGACTTCTAGAGTGACAGGAAAGGCCCCCTGTGGTGGGCCCCACCTGAGCTCTGCTTTGAAGGGAGCTGGGGATTCTAAGGGAGTGCATTCCAGCCAGAGTGTACCCATTGTACAGAGATTAAGGCAGGAAAGAGAAGGCTCTCTGTTGTTTTCTATGTGTCCTTAAGGCTTTCAGGTGTGTGTGTGTGTGTGTGTGTGTGTGTGTGTGTGTGTGTGT
>JAQQSU010016109.1:0-11016 GCA_028627135.1 Pseudochirops cupreus
ACAGTTATATTTGTTCATCATTTTAATATAATTTAAACATTAGAACTGTTAATTTTAGTGGAACAACATGGGAGATTTGATAATATTTTCAAAACAGTTCAAGTTCACTTTTTATTCTGAGCAATTTCTACAAATCTGCAGGATGATTCTAAGGCTTAAGTTAGGAACCAAATTTTCCTATAAAACTATAATCACTGAAACATATATTTGATATTGTCCATCTTATTCAACCCTTCAAAAATTGGCCCTGTTTATGTAATGTATAGCATTTTAATTAATTTCTCTATCAGTGAAAGGAGAAGTTGTTTTGTTTGATAAAAGATGATAGTGAGTTTTAGGTGCACTGGGTCATTATTTGGCTAAGAGAAAGACATATGTCAGCATGCAAAACTTTTTAAAAAAAGCATAATGCCTATCCAAACAGAAATGGTAAGGTTGAAAAACTGTTTTATTTTTAAAGAGTTTTTAAAATGTAATGCTTTGAAATGAATGAATGAAAAGAAGCATTTTTAAGTGTAGTGTGCAGCACCAAGTATTACAGGTACAAAAACATAAAGCAAGGACCATCTTCTGTACCCAAAAAGCTTATGTTCCAACAGGGGAGAAAACACAAATAAGGAAATGGTGACTAGGGTAGGGTATTGTGGCTGGGAAAGTTACTGAGATGGTGAATTGGAATAGATTGACACATTACCTCTAGTAGCAAAAGCATGATTAGATTGATTCTGGGAGTGGGAGACTGGAAGGTAGGAATGCAGCTGTCTGGTACAAAGGAGAGAAAAGTAAAGCAAGCTTGGAACCTGTTTAGATGCACTGAACTGATCATGTAACTCATTTGCTGATCAGGTCAATAGAACTCAAGGTTAGAGGTAGGTTTAAGCTCTGTAAAATAAGGAGCTAGGGCTAGAGGAAGCCTGAGGTTCCTTCTAGCCTTCAGCTATGACTCCCCTCTACTGTGTTTTAAATATAGCTCATTCTTTGGGAGGTAATAATGCATCTGAGACCCAGAGGGTTCACTGGTCTCTCCCGGATTGCTTTTGTCAGAATTGCGCCAGTATACACTAGGGCATACCAAAACATCATAGAATTAAGCAGAACGTTCTCAACTCAACTCACTACCCTATTAATTAAACAAATTTAAATAAGGCAAATACCCTTAAATTCCTTTGTTATTTTTGAGAGCAATATTACAAAAGCAAACTCAGGTCCCTTTTAGGACCATTTGGTCAAGGGATCTTTGAATTTTAAAATGTAGGAATGAAGTCCTAGAGTCATCTTTTGAAAAGTGAACATTGTACATTTAGAGGATCTGGGAGTCACTCTTTTTTCCCTCCTCATTTTTCCCTTATATTTTCAGAGTGCCTAGTCAGCCTCTATAAACTCCACTGTGCTGAATTTTTTTGACAGTTATAAGACTGGTCCCCATTGCCCAAACAGTTTGCCTTCCCTTTTGAAAATAATAGCACCAGCTCTGGCCAAGGAAAACTGCTGTGTTGGGAAAGGGGATAGAAGCTATGGTGCAGAGGTGACCATTGAGCCTAGATATCAAAGACTTCACAGCAACAATATCTAGATGGGGCCAAGAGAGTTCCAGAAATTGGTCCTTATAAAGTTCTATATGATATTATAATTAGGTGACTACAGATAGAAAAAGGAAGAGTTAGACTATGCAATATGATGAACCTGGAAAGAAATTTCATAGTTGCTATTTTAGAAATTTTTCTTTAACCAATTCTCTAGAACAGGAGTTTGCTACCTTTTATTGTGACTCTATATAGTGAAGCCTATGATTCACTTCTCAGAGTAATGTTTTTAAATGCATAAAATAAAATATAAAAATTACAAAAGAAACCAATTATACTGAAACACAGTTGTCAAAATACTTTTTAATAATAATTTCATAGATCCCAGGTTAAGAATCTCTGCTCTGGGGTAAGAAAGGTTTAGTTGCTGCCATGATATGGGCCTACTAGCCAGTACAACCTTAATGACAATGAGAGAGTTGGAAGGGATAGCATCCATCTACTCCAATTCGTGTAATTCTTCAAACCCTATTGAATTATTTGGCAACCTATTTCCCCTAATTCATTCCAACAGAAAATTCAGTTAACATTGACTAAGCCATTTTGTTGTTGTTCAGTTGTTTCAGGCTTATCCGTCTCTTTGTGACCCCATTTGGGATTTCCTTGGCAAAGATACTGGAATAATTTTCCATTTCTTTGTCCAGCTCATTTTATAAATGAGAAAACTGAGGCAAAGAGTTGGGGTTAAGTGACTTTCAAAGGGTCACATAGCTAGTAAATGTCTGAGACCTAATTTGAACTCAGGTTTTCCTGACTCCAGGCCAGGTACTCTATCCACATCTAGTTGACATTACTATGTGAAATCCTGAGAACATCAATTTTTAAAGTTACATAATTCCTGCCTTCAAGGAGTTATCCCTCTGATAGGAGGGATAAAGCATACAAAATTACATTTGATATGTGGCACAATGGTGTACTTATCACTTGGGATAAATAATCATTTTGATATGGTTTCATTTTATGAAAGCAGGAGTCTAAAATTGGTATGTTTCTGTTGACACTAAACTGACTCAGAAGATATGACTTTGAGTGGATGAAATCAGGTTGAGCTAGTCTCCCCACCTTCAGTTAATTAATTCTCTTGTCAATTGAGAGCTGAATTTTTTGCATTACAGGTGGTTCATTGCTGCATTTTCTTTTGGGGTCTTTTAGAATTAACATTAAGAAAACATGCAAAAGTTGTAACTCTTTTTAAAAATGCAATACAATGGTTGTTAAAGATATCACAGTAGTTGTTGGATGTAGGGAATTGGAATATGTCAAGGATTGTTCAGGCCATAATGAAACAGGATCAGTCTCACTGATGCATGAGGAATGCGCAGTTGAAAACAAAACAAAAAGCCAAGAATTAACTATGTGCCGGACCTTGCATTGAAAGGAGAAGACAGCTCTTTGCCCTCCAGAATCTGGTCACAGGTAAGTCCTGCAGGCAGTCCTTGAGTCTGAGTAGGCAAGAGATTCTGGAAGAAGTCAGTTCTACTGTTTTAAATAGAATGTTGGTATGATGGAACTTTCACTGGTTCTACTGTTGATTGAGGGGACTGTCCAGGTATATGGTCTTGCCTATTCCATGCCTTGCCTTGCTTTCTTCAGCACACATATCCTTGGACAATGAGATCACACCAACCTTTCAGGTGCTAATGTAGGAATACTGTTAAAATCATTGATGGATGAACAATATATTTTGATTATCCCTCTCTTTATTCTTTTTTTCTAATATGGATAACACCTGCTCAGAGTAACCCATATTCTCTCTTGATGGTCTTTTTTCCCTCTTCCTGAAAAGCCTTTACCCTTTCTGCATAAATGTTTGTTTTCCTTTATGGTTTTTGGATAAGATTTATCCACAACTTCTGCATGTCTGCCTAGATCTCCAAATCACCTGCAGTAATATAGTTCGTATTGCTGACAACCACAAATGTCTATGGAAACATTCTATAAAAATTGCATATTTCTTTTGGAACCCAAACATGATCATGCATTGAGATATATTTCACTGGTATAATATAGTTGATACAGAGAAACTACTTCTTTGAAGTAGATGTTATTTCCAATGTCAAATAGAATATTCTATTCGTTACTGGTTAGCAATGTATTTATACAAACCTTTGATAAGAAGAAATATTAAACTATCATCATAAAAACAGATCAATTTATACATTTGAGAGTACATTTCTGATATCTTAATTGATCTGCTTAAAAGTATGTTTGCCCTCTGAAGGATTTTAAACAGTTTACTTTTAAACGAGAGTAAGGTCAGTGTCTTACCTACAATTTTTTAAAATTCTTACCAAGCACCTAAAATAGTCTGTTGCATATGGTGGAGCTAATTTTTAAAAAAAAATTAATCTCTTTATGATATATGAAATCGTGTGACCATGATTCAATTTGAGTAACGAACTTATTATAGCTTATGAGCTCTATCATTTGGACTTCCACCATAAAGGAAACACTTGGGAGTTGCTAGACTCCATCCCATCCCCCATCCCATCAGACTTATGTGGTCTGAATAATCAGCATTTAGCCAAGTGGGTGACACAGAGTGGACATTTAATACATTGCAGTTTACTGACCAACTCACTAACAGTAGGAAACAAAGTCAAGACCTTTTTATGGCCCTGTATTGTTGTTTTATTTATTTACTCTGCTAGCTGAAAGGTGCAGGGAGAAGCCAGTAAGTGATCTATTCTCTACCCAAGAGGCTCACTACTCAGTAAATTCCCTTATTGTGTATAGAAGGCTGAACCTGTACAAATTTTTGAAATTGTAGCTAGTTGTCAGGCAATCCCCAAAGTTTGTGTTTTCCCAGAAATCTCTGTTCTCTGATTAAGACAATAGTTTCTGGGATTATGCTGCCTAGGAAATTATCCTCATCTAACCACGAGGCAGAAATTCAGGGGTGATATTGTCCACAAATTCCCTATTTGGGCCACATGGATATGTAGTTCCTATTTGTTTCTCCAGGACACTCCTGCACTGCCTTGGGCGCTGCCATTTATTAGATCAGAAAAGCTCACTCAGTTCTCCATTCTGTGACCTGTGCTCAAAAAGGAGAAAGAAAGGCAAAAGACAGCCAAGATTCTTGGGTCATGAGTCTTGTAACTAACCTTAACTTCTGGAGTGGAGGGGAGAGGAGGGAAGAATTTCTTGCCCACAACTTTTGTACCATTTCCAGAAGAAGGGCAGAAGGGGAAAGGAAAAATAATGTCAAAAAAGCTCAGCAAAGCCTATTGGCCCTTTTTTATAGGTCAACACAAAGGGTGGTTCTTTCCAACAAAGTTTATACTCCCAAGAGTCAGGGCCAACTGGATCCCCTTGGATGAAGTCCCAGTAACTGAAAGTCATCATCTGAGGGGCACCAAGGGACTGGCTTCACACCAACTAATTTATCTTGAGGCAACTCTAGTGGTTAAAACAATTGGGAGTTTTCTTTAGTCTTCTTACTAGAGTGCCAAGGGAGGAAGAGATATAGACAATTTAAGTTTTCAGACAAAGGTTGATCAAATTGATCAGGGATTTCCTTCATCCCTTTTTGCATTAGTGTTGTTTTTTTGAAGGCCTCTAAATATTCCTATCAGTAGAAGACATTAATAGTGGAAAAGCAGTCTAAAATAGGGGAAGTAAATATGAACTTGGAATTAAAAGGATTGGGTTTGAATCTAGTTTCCTACAGTTATAAACTCTAAGCACAACCAATACCATAACCAGTTCTCTTATCCATTTTCCTCTTCTGTAAAATACTACTGTATAGTGCCTATCTTTACTGAATCTCAAATTTGGAAGGGACCACATAACTGACCACGAATATACCCAGTATCTCTACAACATAGGTAGCTAGTTGTCATTTAGCCTTTGCTTGGAGATCTCCAGTGAAAAGGAAATCACTGAAGTTTCATCACACTTTTTTTTCACAAAGGACATCTGTCTAGCTGTGTTTTTGCCATTCTATATTTGATTTTAAAAGTAAATTTTATTGGTATATTGTGTGTATGTGTGAAAGAGAGTGAGAGAGAGAGAGACAGAGAGAGAGAAAGCGCACATTACCTCATAAAGCAATTTATTTTACTTTTTTACTGTTCTGTTATCTCCAGCTTATTAATGTCCTTCCCAAAATGTGGTACCCTGAACTGAGCATAATGCTGCAGATGGGAATCTGACCAGGGCAGAGTACTTTCACATTCCTAATTTTAGACATTCTATAGTAACTTTACAGCAGCAGTTCTCCTTAACTTTCCTTGCCACTAGTTAATAAAAATCCCCAAGGTTTTTCAGAAACTTTGCAAAGCTTTAGACTGACTGGCTCATCAGATTCATCTATTAGTTCTTTCAGAATTCTAGAATGTAGTTTATCGAAGTCTAATGACTCAAACAGATCAAGGACTACCACTTGCTCAATTACCATCTCCTTCCTTATTTTACATATCAACTCCTTATTAGTTATTTTTTTATCTGTCCTTACCGGTAAAGTGCTTCACAAAATTTAAAGCACTATGCAACCCTCAGTTATGTCCCACTTCCCTCCTTTCGGATCTGTAATTTAAATTCTCCATAGAGGACTTTTCCCTCCTATAGAAATATAGACAAAAATAATACAGAATGAGACGTATCACAAAGGGGTTAGAGGGATGTCAGGGGAGAGAGTAACCATATCAGTGAACTGACATCAAAATCAAAGCTGCAAAATACAAGTTTTTTCATGATAAAAGAACCAAAGATTTGAAGAAATCATCATAGTATGCCTTTTACATAGTTATTACTAAAAAATGACGATTGAATTATCACGTGGAGATGATTTAATGATGATCACTGAAAGTCTCTCCCCCACCCCCAATCATTTTACTGTGTGGAAATCCCCTAACATATAGCCCTAGCAACATTTGCAATTAATTGGTCCAACTTATGAGGCACTGTATAGATGTATAATATAATTTTTAATAATCAACTTTCAGATGGTAGAGAAATCATGATTTTTAACTATAACATACAGTTGAATATACCAGGAATGATGATCAGAAGAGGAAAAACATTTTAGTGATTTTTTTTTTTTACCAGATGACATGAATAATTGAAAAAAATTCACAGTATCATTTAGAAAATTAACTGATCAAACCTAAGATCCATACATGGGTCATATTGTTGCTTATTTAATTATTTCTTTTTTAAAACTAGTTTTTACTAAACACTCATTTTGTACCATATACCACACCTTAATAAAAGCATCTAAGTAATGTAGTGTGTATAGAGTACTGGGCCTGGAATCAGGAAGAACTGAGTTCAAATCTAGCCTCAGACACTAGTTACGTGTCAGTTAACCTCTGTCTACCTCACTTTCCTTGAGTTTAAAATGGGGATCATGATAGTACTTATCTCACATGGTTGTCCTAAGGATCAAATGAGAAAGCATTTGTAAAGAGCTTTCTATAGTGCCTGGTACATAGTAGGAACTTAATAAATATTTGTTCCCTTTCCCCTTTTATTGGACACTGTAGTAAAACTCTATTATATATTTCCTGCTTTCAAGGATATTGCATTCTAAAGAAAAGGAAAGATTAATTTGCCTCTAGAAGCTTCCTAGAATTATTTATATAAAAATTCTTTTTGCAGCAAAAGTAACTGTAAACCATCAATGACTTAAATATTTTTGAAAGACTACTCTTTGTTCAAGGCTCAGCTTAAGCTACCTTCAAATGTAAGCTCAGTGAAAGTAGGGATTGCATCATTCTTTGTACTTGTATCTCAATTCCTGGTAAAGAACCTGGTACATAATAGGTGTTGATAAATGTTTGTGGACTAATCCTCATCTCCTCTGTGAAGCATTTCTTCACCATCCTAGTCCACAGCAATTCTTCTTTCTGATGCATTCCTAGAGCATTTATACTTAATAGTCTTCATTGTATACTTGTGTTGTCCTGTTATTCATGCCTTTTCTAGTCAACTAGATTATAAATTCTTTAAGTGTATGATGCCTTTTTGTTGACCGGGTCCATCACTGTGGTTCCCCTAGGAATTGCTTAATAGATGTTTGTTGTTGCTGGTTATGGTGATGGCAATGATAATCACTAACATCTGAAAACAATAATTGGCAATCTTTCAGAAGTAGTATTTATTACTCTGTCCTCTCTTCATTTGACAGTGAACCAAGAGGGGTGCTTGGTGTTTTTCAAGCGGGTATAGAGGTGCTTGCAAATACATGGTGGCTGATACAAAACAGAGTTGGAATAGAGTGCTGTTTGCAGCCCTTGTGAATTTGAGGGACTTCATGGCATACTATGGAAGGCTGCTCTGCCACCCTGGCCAAACCCATCATCAGAGGCACAGTCTGTGACACATTGAAGGATTTCTCCTTATACCTCAGACTCCCAGAGGCTTAAGGGTAAGGATGAATAGTCAAGAGAAGGATAAAGGAGTAGAACATCCAAAAGGAATCTTCTTCCCTAGTAGTAGATAAATGGGAAATTTCATTCCCCATGTGGCTGTGTGAAATACAGCAGATAATGATGCTACCCCAACATGAATTCTAGCAGGATTGGGGAAATTTGTGGCATGCCTGGTGAGAGGATGGTTGTAGACTCATGAAAGAAGAAATGAGTATTCCACAAGAGAAAGTTGGAGAGTGAAGAAAAAGATGACAACTCTAGCATAAGCTCCCACAATCCTATTTGGACTTTTAATTATTATGTTGGCAAGAAGTGCTACTTGCAAGCCTCGCCCAGGATTCAGTGTTAATACAGGTGCTGTAGCGCCAAGAAAACAGATTTCCTTTGCTGCTTCTGCTGCAAATGTTTGGTCCAAGAAATGTTTGTTCCTGCTGCAAATGTTTGTTCCGAGGTTTTTGCAGCTTCACCAAGATGGAAAAGGAAGTGATTCTGCACAAAGACTGTTTCTAGATTCCCTCCCAGTTCTGCTTTCTACTTTCCAGATTTTGCCACCATGTCTAACCTGCCATCTCACTCTGGAACGTGCCTCTGCACCTGAGGCCCTTTCCAACTGAAACATACCCCAACAACTGTGACCACCTTCTCCCATTTGTCAGTTCCTCCACAGATCTCCATTCTGGGCCAAACTTCACACCCTCCTGATTTCTGTTTCTGACTTTTCAGATACCGTTCCTCAGCTTCCTTCTCACCCAGAAACTTCTCTCAGCAACTGGAACTTCAAATCATTGTTGGTTTTTGATTGATCTGAAGATACTGAGACCCAGAAATGTAGGTAGCAGAGGTGGTTACTTAGGATCCCAAACCAACACGTCATTAACACACAGATGTATGGCAGAGTGAATGTGATAGATCCTCATCAGTTGGTGGTCACTCCCCATGAAGCAGACAACCTAACCTATAAAAATAGCAAACAGGGACACACCAGGGTCAGTATTTTTATTTTTGCTTGTGTCCTTGTTTTTGTCTTAGTGTTCCCATGAAGACAAGTCATTACTTTAGGAAAACTGTGCAAATTTATTTTGAGTACTTTGGGCAAAGCATATGAATCCTTTTCCTTCTAGCAGCTGGTGGCTAGGACTGGAGTCAGCAAGACCTGAGTTTAAATCTGACCTCAAGCACTTACTGTGTGATTCTAGGCAAGTCATGTAACCTCTGTTTGCTTAAGTTTCCTCAACTGTAAAATGACTATAATAATAACGCCCACCTCTCAGAGTTGTGAGGATCAAATGAGATCATAATTTTAAAAGTACTTCTCAACTATGCCCTTGGTATATAGTAGATGCTACATAAATGCTTATTCCCTTCCCCTTTTTTTGCTCCTGGATACCTTTTGTGAAGTCAGAAAGATAGGCTTGGTCCCAGATGTATCATGTATCTGTGCGTCTGGGGGAAAGGAGGAGGAGAACCCGCATCGTTGGTTTTGCATGAACCTGAGCAACAGGTTGGAATTCAGAATACTACCTGAATTAGTCAAATTGCTTCAAGGAGACAACCAAGTATTAACTGTAGGCCTGAATTGGGATAATTAAGTTTCATACCTGAGAAAGTGTCACTGAGACTCTACCTGTCTCTGTTTCCAAAGAACTACACCCAGGGAAGAAAGAGCTACCATCAAAGCCTGCCCAGAATTTCAAGCACCAGGGTTTGTTCTAATTTACTTCATTTTTATGCACATGATGGTCTTCTAAAATGGAATATAGAGATTCTGATATGCTGGTGTGTCACTGAAATCAATTAGACTTGGCTAGAGTCTTCAGTGCAAAATGGTAAGGTCATATTACTGCTTCAATAATATCACTGAAATGTGCTTTTTGTTTTTATTTTTGTTGTTTAGTCATTCTGTTGTGTCCAACTCTTTGGACTCCATGGATCAGAGCATGCCAGGCTCTTCTATCCTCTACTGTCTCTTAAAGGCTGTCCAAGTTCATGTTCATTTTCCCCATGATACTATCTATCCATCTCATGCTCTCCTCCTTTTCCTTTTACTTTCAATCTTTCCCCAAGATCAAGGTCTTTTCAAATGAGTCCTGTTTTCTTTTTCTTTTTTATTAATTTATTTATTTTCTTGTTTACATCATTCATTTCCACGAGATTTTGAGTTACAAAATTTCTCCCCATCGCCCTAGCCACCACCTCAAAACAGCCATCCCACTGTATAACCCTTGGCCCAATCTGCTCTCTCCTATGACCTCCCCCATCCCCCCTCTGACTTTGCAGTAGG
Source organism: Pseudochirops cupreus (assembly GCA_028627135.1). NCBI lineage: Eukaryota > Metazoa > Chordata > Mammalia > Diprotodontia > Pseudocheiridae > Pseudochirops > Pseudochirops cupreus. Next base: position 10,242 of record JAQQSU010016109.1, read on the forward strand.
GCAGCATGGTTCTCCCTTCCCCAGTGCCTGTATATCTTAATTCCCAGTTGCATGTAGTTAGTAATTATATATATATATATATATATATATATATATATATATATATATATGCATGTATGTATATATATATATATATATATATGTATTTTAACATTTGATTATAGAACTTTAAATTCTAGATTCTTTTCCTTTCTCCCTCATCACATACCCCCAATGGAAAGACAAGCAATTCAATACAGGCTGTACATGTGTAGTTATGAAGAAGATCTTCACAATGGACATATTATGAGAGACTGATTATATGTCCCTACTTCCTATCCCACCCCACCACCTTGTTCTATTCTCTATCCTGTCCCTGTCCCTTTACATAAGTATGTACTTCCAGCAACCCTTTCCCCCCACCCACCCCTCCCCTCCATCATTCCACCTCTCATCTCCATGCCCCCTACTCTCCTGTGTGGCAAGATACCCAGTTTAGAGTTTATGTCATTCCTTCCCTAAGCCAAATTTGATGAGAGTAAGGTTGACCCTGTCCCTTTTGCCTTCCTCTTCTTCCCCTCCATTGTAACAATTATCTCTAGTCTCTTCTACATGAGGTGATTAACCCCATTCTGTCTCTCCCTCTCTCCTCTCATTCTAATCCTTGCCCACCTCAGAATTTCACCTTTTAAAGTATCATCTCTTCCTATTTAATTGATCCTGTGCCCTCTATGTACATATATATATATATATATATATACACACATACTCAGATATGTATTCATACACATATATA
>JAQQSU010001611.1:0-14935 GCA_028627135.1 Pseudochirops cupreus
GGTGGGCGGGGGAAAGACGGGGAGAAAAGATGTAACTCAAAAAAATTTAATAAAGAATCTCATATAAAAAAAAAAAAGAATTTGATGGGCAGGAGGTGAAACATACAAGTTGTTTCAATTGGCATTTCTCATATTATTAATGGTTTAGAGCAGGGCTTCTTAAACTTTTTCTACGCAAGACCCCTTTCTCATTTCAGCAGCGCTCACTGGTGCTTCATGGGCGTGACAGCATGTTCAGTGCATAGTGCAAATGCTTTGTGTTCCAAACCAAGGCTGCAGTGAAGTTGCTCAATGTAACACAGGCGAACGCTGCCAGAAACTCCTCAGATTCAAGATTTTTAGTTAATTTTGGATTATTTTGTGTTCAGGAACCTTTTACTGTTGCTAAATTTTTTGTAACCTCTTATGGGGTCACAACCCACAGTTTAAGAAGCACTGGTTTAGAGCATATTTTCACATGGTCATTAATAATTGGCAGTTTTTCTTTAGAAACCTATTTATATATTATATATTATATATATATATATATAATATATATTTATATATGACTGCTGGAAGAATAGCTTTTGTCTAAACTACAAATTACGAGGGAGAGAGAAGACTGCCCGTGTATATTTGTATCAGTCTCGTACGTATCTCAGATATTGGAATTTGAGCAGTGTTATTGACTGCAAATTTCCCCCCCACTCAGTTTCTCTTATTCTAGCTGGTTTTTTTGGTCATACAAAAGCTTTTAATTGTACGTAATCCAAATTATTTTTTGCAGTCTCCTCTATCTCCTCTTTCCTTAAGACTTCTCTGCCTACCACAGTTTTGAAAGGCTTCCATTCTTCTCTAATTTTTTAAAATGATGTAACTCTTTATATTTAGGTGGATTATCCATTTGGAATTTATTTATGGAATATGGTGTAAGATGCTGACCTAAACCTAATGTCTGCCAAATTACCTTCCATTTTTTCCAGAAGTTCTTGTCAAATAGGGGGTCCTTCTCCTAATGCTGTTGAGTTGTTCAAACATTGGTTTGTGTTTTCAGTTGTTTCTGAGTCTATTCCACTTGTCTACTTTTCTACATTTTAGCCAAGTAACAAAGATTTTTAATGATTGCTGTTTTATGTTTTGATCATCTTCCGTGGTTAAAAACAAAACAACCTCTTGGATCTGAGGCATCACTTAACCTTGGACAGTTACATGTAGCTATTTAGAGCTTTAAGAAAAGTTATATAAATTACAAGCTGTTCAGATCCCCCACTCCCACAGACCAGAAGGTTGGTAACTCTATACTCTCAGGCATTCTAGCCATGCTAGATCAAAGGGAGGTTTTATTATAATAATAGGCAACCAAACATCAGTGTTCTACGCAAAGTTACTGATAGTAATTGCACGTCCTAAAAAGTCACATGCTAAGTGACCCACATCCCTTTCTCTCCCTGGCCGTAAAACGAAGGGGAAACAGACCAAAAGAAAGAAAGAGACTTCAGATGACAGGGCACTTCTTGCTTTGACAGCCTGTAAACTGGGAGTTGAGTAGTCTGTATTAGATACCGTCTGAGATCTTGTCTGCCTCTGTTATTTAAGCAAGGCATATCACATTTTGAGGCAGTTAGGTGGCGCAGTGACTGGGATGCTGGGCTGGGAGTCAGGAAAACCTGAATATAAATCAGGCCTCAGACACTTACTAGCAGTGTGACCCCGGGCAAGTCACTTAATCCTGTTTGTCTCAGTTTCCTCATCTGTAAAATAGGCTAGAGAAGGAAATGGCCAACCACCCCACTATCCTTGCCAAGAAAACCCCGAATTGGATTGGACGTGACTGAAAAACGACCGAAGAACAACAAAAATATCCCATTTGAATTTTTCTAATTTTTATCTTTGTTCCAACAAGTCAATGGACTTACTGGATAGTACATCAGACTTTGATTCTCACATCAGCTACCACTGAACTCCAGTCAAGATGTAATTATTTTCCTTTTTAGTGACATGGTGATGTATTTTCCCCATGCCTGGCACCTCTCAACTCTTTTTTTTTTTGGCTTTTTGGAGGGGGGAAGGCAGGGCAATTGGGGTTAAGTGACTTACCCAAGGTCACACAGCTAGTAAGTGAGTCAAGTGTCTGAGGCTGGATTTGAGCTCAGGTCCTCCTGATGCCAGGGCCAGTACTCTATTCGCTGCACCACCTAGCTGCCCCTCAACTCTTTTCTTAAAGAAAATACGCATGCTATACAGGCTCAGGACTTCCATGTAGTCCACTGATCTTTGTCCTCTTTTGTTTCCTACTTCTTTATTGTTTGCCACGCTGCCCTAGGCCCACCTTTTTGTTGATTTAACTCCAAGGGCGATATAGAACTTGTCATATTTCTCCACCTTAATAATCGGGCATTTCTAGCTTGTGCACCAGAGGGGGTTGATGCGGAAGCCGCAGGTCTCTTCAGGCCATTCTGTTTGCAGAAGTGCATCAAGTTAAGCAAGTGTCCCAGGAAGGGATTTCTCTGGTTCCTTTTGGATATTTAATAAAGACAAATCCACCAGTTCTTCTCTGGGCCCTCCTAGTGGCACCTTTCTTTTTATATTCTGGTTTCTTTTAGAGCAAAAATATCCGTAGTGATCTGATTCAGTTTCTCTGCTCCTTGGTCATGGGACAAGGATTTCACGCTCGTCCGTGTTGCTTCTCCACAGTCGGATGGAAGCTGGGCAGGGGCATTTTCCCTTTTGTCTTGGTATTTATTCCCAGAGCTTGGTACATAGTGGGTGGGTGCTTACTAAATGCTTATGGATGGGATAGAATTCCAAGAGGTAAGTTCCCATTTCTGGACACTCTGAAAATTGTGATTCTTCGCCTCCTTCGCCACCATTCCAGCAAGAGCAAAGGCAGAGAAACAGCCCAAGCTGGAGGGCTTTCTTGCAGGGTTTTCAGTTGCACTGATTGTCATGGCCAAAGAGTTCATCTCCTAATGAGCTGAGGCTTGCAGCAATGAGCATTTCCACACTCAGCTCAGCTGGGCCATAGAAAGCAGGCCCACTCTGGTGCCAGGACTGTACTTCTCCAGTGTGGTAGAGCCAACCTGAACTTCTATTTTGCTAGCTTAGCTTTGAAAAACCAAGGGTCACCTCCAGGCCATGATGATGCTCTGCTCTAGGACTTTTATGGAGAATCTATGAAACAAAGAGAAGAAATTAACCAAGGTGTCGATTTCATCTCTACTTATTGTAAAAATAGAATTAAGATGAAAAGAAAAATAATAGACCCAGAAAACCATTTATTACAAACACATCAGATAGAAACAATACCTAAAATATATCATCAGGATAATAGGATTTGAGAATTGGAAAGAATCCCCATAGCCTTCTAGTCCATTAGGAATCCTTCCTCTACCACCCCTGACGAGGGCTCATCCGCACAGAGGGGGAGACGCCCACCTCTTAAGGAGGCCCCTGCCACTCTGGGACAGTCCCAATTGGGAGGGTTAATTGTGTCTTTGAGCTTCTGCCCATTGTTCCTGGTACACACTGGAGCCAGACAGGGCAGACCATAGGTTCATTACTCATTAGAATAGCAGCTCCTCCAGGGCAGGGGCTGTCCTAGTGGGAGTTTTGGATTCCCATCAATCAACCTGGTGCCTGGCACATAAATTGTTGTTGTTCATTCATTTTTCAGTCATGTCTGACTCTTTATAACCTCATTTGGGGTTTTTCTTGGCCAAGACACTGGAATAGTTTGCCATTTCCTTCTCTAGTTCATGTTGCAGATGAGGAAACCTAGGCAAATGGTGTGGAGTGACTTGCCCAGGGTCACACAGCTAGGAAGTATCTGAGGCCAGATTTGAACTCAGGAAGAGTAGTCTTCCTGACTCAGGCCCAGCATTCTAGCTATTGTGCCCCCTAGATGCCTCTGGCACACAGTAGGCACCATATAAATGTTTGCTGATTCAAACTGGAAGGGACCTTGGAGGTTATCTAGTCTGACCCCTCCATTTTTTTTTGACAGGAAGAAATTTTATCTGTCATGTTTAGCTAACAAGTTTATTACAGATTCTGGTTTGACACACATAGTTACAAGAGCAGCAGTTACAACTTTTAATTACAAAAATAGTTATACCTAGGGTGACTTAGGTGGCACTGCAGTGAATAGAGCACCAGCCCTGGAGTCAGGAGGACCTGAGTTCAAATCCAGCCTCAGACACTTAACACTTATTAGCCGTGTGACCTTGGGCAAGTCACTTAACCCCAATTGCCCAGACTTCCCCCCTCCAAAAGGAAAAAAAAAAGTTATACTTTTTCTCACTTCCATGTTTTTCTTAAGTACTATCTGCATATTTAATTCAGCAAATTGCAACAACAATTTTTGTTTGTGTTAAGTTTAACACACAAACACTTCCCTTGAAAAGCTTAGTGTGTCACTAACATCCTCTATGAATGTTAATAAAAACAAAAAGTACCCAACACACACCCAAGTTCTAGGTTCTGTTCTTCACCTACCATGAAAGCAAAGACTAGAACCCAGTTAGCATTGCTACCCCTAACTCAAGAAGTTACTAAGCGGGTTGAGTCCAGCATGCAGTGTGCACTGAATTGTATTAATTGTAAATTGTAAAAGTTTTGTATTAATTGTAACAATTGTATTAAATAATCTTAGTCTACCTCTGAAAGGTTGTCCATCAGGCATATTCCACAACTTATAAGATTTTATAATCCAAACGAGACCCCTTCATTTTTAAAACTGAGAACTAAATTCCCTCCCCACCCCTGCCAGACATCCCAGTTATGGGCAGGAAAGTAGCACCAGGATTTGGACCCAGATTCTTTGACTTGAAATCCAGTGTCCTTCCCATGGTGCCACACTCTGTAGAGTTGTTCAGTTCTGTCTCAAGGCTGAGGGATGGACAATATGAACTCCCAAGAAACCTTTGTAGTACTAAATCTGAGAAAAGGATCTGGGAATCAATGAGTTTTGACACCTTTTGAGGTTGTACCCAATTTAAAATACTTATCTTGGAAACCAACAGATAGGCTGTGTGTGTGTGTGTGTGTGTGTGTGTGTGTGTGTGTGTGTGTGTGTCCCAGATTGGGACTGAGTGAGGCCCATGAGCTCTGGATGTCATTTTTTTCTTCATGTTTTTTAGGTCTATCACCAGAGCCTACTACAGGAACTCAGTAGGTGGTCTTCTCTTATTTGACATCACCAATCGAAGGTCCTTCCAGAATGTCCACGAGTGGTTAGAAGAGACCAAAGTCCATGTCCAGCCCTACCAGATTGTGTTTGTTTTGGTGGGTCACAAGTGTGACCTGGACACCCAACGGCAAGTGACCCGACACGAGGCAGAGAAAGTTGCTGCTGGGTATGGTATGAAGTACATTGAGACCTCAGCCCGAGATGCCATTAATGTGGAGAAAGCCTTCACAGACCTGACTAGAGAAATCTATGAGCTGGTCAAAAAGGGGGAGATTACCATCCAGGAAGGCTGGGAAGGGGTAAAGAGTGGCTTTGTGCCAAATGTCGTTCACTCCTCAGAAGAGGTTGTCAAATCAGATAGGAGATGCCTATGTTAGCCAATCCTAGTAAGCCAGACACAATTTTTATTAATAAAACATACTGTACTAACTGAACAGAATTGTAATGGAGAGTTGTAGCATACTAGTGTGCTCACCAGCAGGTGAGAGTAACTTTAGCCACAGATGAGAATGATGTCACATTCCCAATACCCTATTTCCAAATGGGAAACCAGACCTTGTCAGAAAGACACAATGGTGGATGTTTGTGTTGAGGGTCTGTGGGAGCTGGAACAAAGAGGAAACTCAAAACAAAAAAACCCAACCCCCTCCCAACCCCCGAATTGTCATATTCCAAGGGAATTGTGGGTGAGGTGTCTGAGCTCAGGGATCACTGTCACCCCTATGTTCTGCCTCCTCTCCCCAGCCCTGGTGCTTCAGAGTAGTTTCTCCTACAGTGAGGTGGGAGCTGCTTGAGTTGCTCTCCAAGGACCCTTCCAGCCCCCAAAATTGTACAGTTCTAATAGACATAATGCCATGGAATCCTTTTTTGAGGGGGTAGGGAGGAGGAGGGGAAAGGTCTGCCCCTGGGATTTCTTTGATGCAGAGAGCTCTTGGGATAGAAATATCTCCACCAATTCAGATGAACACTTGTTGTGCAACTTAATGTCTGACAGAGAGAGAGAGAGAGAGAGAGAGAGGTGCTCAGGTGCTGAGAGGCTAAGTAATTTGCCCAGAGTTACACAGCCAGCATGAGGCAGGTCTTGAACCCAGGTCTTTCTGATAGCAAAACAACTCTTTATCCACTATACCACAATGCCTCTCAAAATTTTAGCAAGTCGTGATTGCTAATCTAACAAGTAGAAGAGAAAACTTCAAATCCTCTTGTTTCTAAAGCCCTGGTCCCGAACCAGCTTCAGCCCATCTGTGTGAGGAGCCCTGGCAGTCAACTTTAGCTTCCACAGAGTCTGTCCTTCCTTCACCCTGATCCTACCCTTTTCCAAAATGAACAAATCAAGAGTCTTAAACTCTTTGTCTTCAGTGGCAAGTTGAGAAGTCAGCTGTTGTGGGTTTGGAAAATACACCCATGTATCTAGAGGCCTGAGCGTCCACTTTCCATCCAGGCTGTCTTTGTTCCTGTGAAGCAGGGGAGCCTAGGTAGCCGGGGAGATGCTGTGTGGCAGCTGAGCTCCTCTGCTACTAGGAAATCATTCAGAACATCTCAAGCTGCACTTGGGGTGTGCACTGGGCCCAGTTTCCTCTAAGCCATTCACATCATTTGGGGAAATAACAAGAAGAAATTTTGTGCTGAATGGAACAGAGATGCATTAGCTCATTGGGAACATGGAATGACAGTCATTCAATTTGGGAACCAGAAGAACAAAGGAGAAGGAAGGACCTTTGGGGGACTACCTAGTGTGGCCACCACATGGGCCTCTTTTAATGAGAGGTGGCAGACTGGCATCAGGCCAGGGATGGGGGCAGACACCATCGGGTAATGGGATATTTATTCAGAGTTCCTATGTGTGTGTGCCCAATGCTGTACCAGGCAAGAGGGAGAAGGAAAAACAAATGAAGGAAAGCTTCCAGGCTAGTAGAAAGGGAAGAAGACAACTTACCCACATTAACAGATGATGAAATAGACCCACAGCAAAGGACACACACACACACACACACACACACACACACACAGCCAGACAGGTCATTTTCTTCTCTACTTTATAGTAGCTGGACAGCAGAAAAAAAATGGAACGAATCCATGAAGCTGAAAACAGCTGGGGAAGGGGGGGGACACAGTGCACAGACCTGGCATCAGGAAGTCCTGAATGACCCCAAGTACAGTCAGTTACTGAGTGTCTGCTTCAGTCTCCTCACCAGTAAAATGGGGATTATAGCCCCTACCTCAAAGGGTTGTCAGGAGGGTCAAATGAGAGATTTGTAAAGTGCTTAGAGCTGCTATCATTTCCTCCCCATCCTACCTCTCCCCCAGCCTAATGATCTAGGAGGTGGAATTTTTTTCTCAATTGGGAAAATTAACTGCACAGGTTGGGGCTCTTTGGAAAATGCCTACTGTGTTGGTTTCCCCAGTGGAATGCAAGCTGGAACCCTCCTAGTGTTTGGCATTTTTTTTCAGTGTCCTCTATATGGGGAAGAAATAACTGAGTGAGGTACCTCTGAAATGTGGGCTTGAGAGCTCAGTTCCACCTGTAGCCAACAACCCACCTTTCTCACCCCATTTAGCATCCTAACTTGGCAAGAGTGCTGAGCTCCAAATCAATGTAGTTTCACTCCACCGACACCCGTTCGTCAGGTATGTTGGGTTGGGTGCCACAGATCTTATGCTGAGATGCTCACTTTTCAAGGAGGTCCTTCCCCTGTTGGATTCTCCCAACAACTCTGTGAGGTCAGACAGATAGTGAGATTTTACAGGTACCCAAACTGATGAGCCCCAGAGAGAAAGCAGCTCAGAGATCAAGCAGCTAGTGACTGACAGATGAGATTCCAATCCATATCCACACTGTCCCTCACTGCCACTGATCTTAGACTCAGGGCTAGGAGGGACCTTAGAGATTATTTAGTCTAGCCCTCCTGTCCCTTCCACAACTGGGAATTGGCGGGGGAAATATCACCATATTTGTTTTTTTCAGCAGTACATTTTATTAGAGTGCATACCCAGGGAATTGAATTCTTTTGTAAAAGATAAAACATTTATTAAATATGCAATTATTATATTTCTTTCTTCATTAAACAATACATTAAGATTTAGCTGAACCTAAATTTTAAATTCACTGAACTTTCTAAATGAGCCACAACTTTTGGGGAGAGTCATTAGGGTATAACTGGCCACACACTATACTCTCCAGTTGGGTTTTTGTGCCACCAGACCATAGGCTTTTGAACTGTTTCCATATGAAGAAAAGTTCTTCATATTCAATATTGGTTATATATTTATGCCAAAAGCATGAGTTCTTGCCCTAGCTAGTTATAATCTAATCATAATTTCTTTTCACAAGAACTTCCATCACTGCATGGATATGGCAAAGTAAAACCGAGTTCAGCCATTGAAGGTGACAAATAATTGATGAGAGCAAACCCAGAAGGCCTAACTTTCAGTGAACAATTTCACAAGAGAATCCACATTTGAATTAGGAAGTATATTCGTGATGTGAAAGCTTGACTTTGACTCCAAGCAATATCATAGTAGCATTTTTGAGCATTAAACAGAGGAGAGAATTAATTACCATGAACCAATCTGGAATTGTCAAAAATTCACACTAGGCAAACCTTATTTCCTTGTTTTTGACAGACTTATGATATGAATATATCAGGGAAACAGTCCTAAGGTACCATTCTCAATTCTGCCACTTGCTGTGTGATTTTGGACAGCCACTTAAACTCTCTGGGCCTCAGTTTTCTCATCTGTAAAGTGAAAGGGTTCTACTACATTACTCCTAAATCTGTGATACATGAAAGTGGCCTGTTGAACATGCCACAAGGCTCTGTGCCTCTTTGATTTTTTTTAAAAGCCCAATTACTTGCACAAAGGCAACATTCCTCTGGGAGGGACAACAGAATCAGAATCCAAAAAGAACTGCTGGGCCAGATCCAAGAAGATTAAATTTAATGAGGATAAATGGAGGCCTACACTTGGGTTAACAAATGGACAATACAGTTGTTGATATGGAGATATCATATGAGAGATATGACAGTGACATAGTAAATGTCCAAGGGAGAAAACTTGAAAACCAAATCACTGCAGAGATTAGTCAGAAGACAGTAGGGAGAGTGACTTTTGTCTCCAAGTATTCAAAGGGCCCCCAATGCAAAAGCAACTTGGTCCAGGCACCCAGAATCAGGATGGAAAGCAACAGGGTCCTGGTCTCCATCTTTGAGCTCCCCCAAGGGGCTTAGAGCTATTCCTTGCCTTCTTCCCTTATAACCTGCTCCTTTGGACTTCTGGCCCCTGTTTGTCTCCTCTAGAGAGAGTTTGTGAGGCATGAGCTCTTCTTGGAGAAGCTGATCTCCTAAAGTGTCCAACACTGACCTTCCCAACCCCCAAGTAGATCTCACCATAACTCTTCTTGCCTTGAGGGTGGGATATATCTGTCTATCATCTCAACTCTTTCATTATCCACCCCACCCCCCAAGGCAGAAGTAGAAATAGAAAATCTCCAGTCTGCCTCCCTCAAGTCTTGATCAATTTTCTTCTAGAACTACCTGTCCTGTCCAGACTCTTCACTAGATGAGAGGGAATTCCTCTGTACTCTCCTAACACCAATAGTATGGGCTGTCTCTTAAGGTACTGAGTTCCCCTTCACTGGAGGTCTGCAAGTGGAGTCTGGCTAATCACTTACAGAGAAAGGAGTAACAAGTTTTCTGGTTCTATGTAAGAGTTGACCTGAATGACCTATGAGGTTCCTTCCAGCTCCAGGTCTATGATAAAAGAGGCCATTAGACATGAGGAGTAATAGAGAATCTGAGGGCAACAGGTTTCAAGTCAGCTCTCTGGTGGTAGTGGTGGTTAACCACAGAATCTCTCGGGGGTGGGGGGGTGCAGGGTGGGGGATGGAACCACAGGATCTCCCGTGACAAATCAAGGCTGGTTTTCTGGGCTCAGTTCCTCCATAAAATGGAGGGGGGTAGAGAGAGAGGTGGGCTTGATGGCCCTCCCAGCTCTCAATCTTTGACTATGTTACCAAGACAGACCTCTTCTGGTGGGGGATGGGAGAGGATGATAATCATGAAACATTCCAGTTCTTAGTTCCAATTTCCAAGGACCTAGTCTTAAAGAAACTGATCTTTTGAAGCAGGGAAGAGAGTATCATAAAAATATAAAGTCTCCTTTACCTGCCAGAAGGAAACAGATAATGTTAAGTGTTCTGAGACTATTTCTTGTAAATTAGGGAGGAAAAAGAGCACACTTGTCTAAATCTCTTGAGACATTCAGGAGCTTTCCCCAAGGAGTCCTCGGATCATAGCTGTACAGGTGAAAAAGACTTCAGAGGTTTGCTCATCCAACCCCTTCATTTTACAGAGAAAGAAACCAAGGGCCAGAGAGGTCACCCAACATGAGGGCCTAGCCCTGCAAAGCATCAAACATTCACTGTCTCTCCTTTGACCTTCTCCACAATCACAGCTCTAACACTAACTCCCTTTGTGGCACTGGGAAAGTCCATTCCCTATTCTGGATTTCCATTTCTTTTCTCCAGTGAGGGGGTTGGACTAGATAATCTCTGACTTCCCCTTTGAGTTTGTGAGGTCAGCCCCCCACAAGTCTATTACTCATTCCCCTTCTACAGAAGAAAAAATCAAAGGCCAGGTGACATCCAAGATCACCCAGCTAGTTATTTTCTGTTTTTCATGTTAATGGAAAGGAGCATGAGCAATCCAAAATACCACTAAATGTATTCTGAAATTCCCATGTGAATATGGGCTTGTCATTAATTCCTAAACAAAGCCACAAGGGAAGGGCCTTCATAGGAGCAGGTGCAGGGATAGCTGACTGAGAAGCAAAGCTCCCGCGTGCTGATCATTGCCCCAAAGCAAAATTTGGATCAGTCTAGGGGTCATGATTCTGATTCCTGTCTCTGCCACTTGTCAATTTTCAAAACTCCCTAGCTTGTTTTCTCCTTAGTAAAATGAGAGGCTTGGCCTGAGTGGGCCCCAAGGTCCCTTCCAATCCTGAGATTCTGTCCTGGGACATAGCTTTGGAGCTAGAAGATATGGCTCAGTCTGAGCTAGAGCCCTCACCTCAGTCAGCTCCCTGCTTCCAACAAAGGCACAAGCAGACATTGAGTTAATCCTAACTTTCCATGGAGGCCTAGGTCAGGTGTCACCTCCATCAGGAAAAAGATCCTCCCCAGGAAGGACTCTTTCCCTGGTCCCCTTACTCCCACCTCAAGTATATCAGGCATCTTGAGGAGGATTTCCTATGCATCTAGCACATTAGAAAATGTGTTCTAGTTGTCATACGCTGTCTTGTCCTCACCGAACTTCAAGGTCCTTTGGAGAAGGGCTCGGATCATCTGTCACCTCTGTCCCCAGCACCTAACCCTGGCACTCACAGTGGGTACTTTATGTGGTGAATTAAATTGCATTTCAGGCATTCTCTAGTTTGAGAGAGTGAAGTGTTTTGGTTGAAGAGACCAGTTGCCAGACTTTATTGATCAAAGTCAAAGCAAACCACAACTGGGCCAACCCAAGTCTTCATCACCTCTTCAAATTTGAAAGCAAGGTTATTTAGTGGATAATTGAATTTGACAGTATGGGGCCAGTTCTGAAAAGGGCAAAGGCGAAATTTCTCTAATCTTTGCTAGAGAAATCCATTCTGTGTACACTTTCCCATCCGCTGGCATTTTCCAGTCAGATTCTGACTGGAAGTATTCAGAAAATTTAAGATCCAACAGGTAACTGTAAAATTTCTTTGCTAACTAGACTAGAGAGAAACTTTTGTTGTTCACAGCACATGTTTCGGTGATCTGATAACTGGACACTAAGCCAAGAATGAATCTCTGTTAAAGGACTTCTAAGGACTTAGCTTTACAAGCTCACTCACTAGATACGTCAGGGTGAACACAAGAAAAAAAGAACAGAAACTAACTTTCCTGGTACCCACGGATCACGTTCAAAACTGCATGTTGGAGCACAGGTCCGTGGTCTGAATTTCAGAAACTCCCAAATAAAATAGTACTATATAGTTTCCCTTGCCTTCTGTTATGCACTGTAATGAAATGTGAAAAAAAATGCTGTATTTTGTTGTCTGTGAATCAAAACATGCTTGTATTTATTAAAATGGTTAATAATGTGATTGTGAGATTCCACATGTAAAAAACAAACAAATCCAACAACAAAAAAACCCCTGTTTCTTTTTCCTTGGTCATAGTTCTGTGTTAATGGATGTTCAGCACCATGCCTAAGAATTCAGTATAAAGACGGCCAATAAAAAACAACGTGCATTGTTTATAACAGAATTCAATGTGATCTCAAAGCTTTAAAAAAAAACGTGGGTGTGATTTTTTTTTTCTGCTTGTGTCTTCTCCACATCTAAAAGTAGCCCTCTCTGGTTAGACTTGGAAGGGGTTTCAGAGGTCAGTGATTTAGAGATGGAGAGGAGCTCGGAGGGCATCTTGGAGATAGCCTGTGGAGCATCCCTGACAGAAGAGGTGGAGTTCCAGATTGGGGACCAGACGCCTCAAGGACTGCTTCTGCTACTTACTAGCCTTTGGACTTGGGGCAGTCATCTCCCCCTCTGAGCCTGTTTCCTCATTTGTAAAAAGAAAGGATTAAACTTCATCTCCAAGGTCCCTTTCAATATTAAAACTTATGCAATATATTCTCTGCTTGAACACTCAAAAGACAGGGAGGTCATTTTCTTTGGGTTTTTTTTTTTTTTTTTGTCTTTTTGGAGGGGGAAGGCAAGGCAATTGGGGTTAAGTGACTTGCCCAAGGTCACACAGCTAGTAAGTGTTGAGTGTCTGAAGCCAGATTTGAACTCAGGTCCTCCTGACTCCAGGGTCTGTGCTCTATTCACTGCAGTGCCACCTAGCCGTCCCAAGCTCATTTTTTTATAAGGCATCCCATTCTACATGTTAGAAGACTCTTCGTTAAGTTCGTCCAAGTCAGTCTTCCCATAGCTTGCTTCTCTAGTCTAGTTCTGCCACCTAACAGAGGGACATTTCAGCCTGTGGTTTCTGTGTTAAACCTCCCAGTTAACTCTCAGCTAGTCCTTGCATGGCCAGGCAGGCCCTCCCCAGAACAGCTGTCACTGATCCTGAAAGTCTTTGCAGACATCAAGCAGAGTTCAGTCTCTCTATACCTTCTCCTTACTTCTGGTCCTGTTCTCTGGACCAGCAAATAAATATAAATCCCTCTTCCCCAATAAAACCCTTTCCTCATCTGACAACAGTTCTCATGTTCCCTCAGTCTTCTCTTCTCCGGGCTAAATGCCCTGAGTTCCTTCACCCACTCCTTAGATCACACAGACTCAAGGCATCACAGACATCACTCCTTATATGGCACACACCAAGAACCCTGGTACCAAATTCCCTTCCTCTGGTCATCCTTCTGTTGCTCAGTGACCTTGCCAAAGCATAATGTCTAGAATAACATACAATGCTGGGGATGGAATCTGTCTGGGGCAGATGACAGAGGGACTAGTGAGCTCCTGGAATCTGGATACTTAAGTTATTTGAATGAAGCCTAGACCTTCAGCAAGAGCTGAATTCCTATTGATTGGGCAATGTGCCCTTACTAAGTACTGGATTAAGGGTTCTGGGTACAAAAAACAATGATGTGAGTCCATTCCTTCCAGGAGTTTTCACTCTAAGGGGGCAAACAACATGTACACACAAGCATCCCCAGAAGTACAACAAATGAAGGCAGAGAGACCAGGAAAGACCTCCTGAAACAGGAGCCCTATTTAGGGCCCTTAATCTGAGCCCTAAAAGAAACCAGAGACTCCAAGAGACAGAGGTGAGGAGAGAAGGCATTCCAAGCACAACACAAAGAGGCCAGAAGTGTAAGAAGACTAGAGAGCCAGGGCTTTCCATGTCAAATGGAGGGACTTTCTGTTTGATCCTAGCAGCAATAGAGAGCCACTGGAGTTCATAGAGGGGTAACACAATCAGACCCATGCTTCAAAAAAATTACTTTGGAAGCTGGATAGAGTCAGTCAGTAAACAATGACCAAGTATCAGGCACTATGCTAAGGACTGAGGATAAAAAGAATGGCAAAAGACAGTCCCTGCCCTCAAGGAACTCACAGTCTAAAGGGGGAGGTAACGAGCAAAGAGTTACATTCCAAACAATGTAAAGGTGGCAGGATAAATGGGAGATAATCAGCAGAAGGAAGGCACTGAAATTAAGACAGACAGGGAAAAGTTTCCTGGAGAAGGTGATACTTCAGGGAAGCCAGGAAAGATGAGGAGGAAGAGTATTCTAGGCACAGGGAATGGCTGGGGAGAATGCCTGGAGCTGAAGGATGGAGGGTCTTGTGTGGGGCAAGAACCAGGAAGCCAGTGGCTCTGGAGCACACAGTATGTGAGAAGGTATAAGGTATAAGAAGACTTGGGACAGGGAGGGGGAGGTTGTGAAGAGCTTTGAATGACAAATAGGATTTTCCATGTGATCCTGAAAGCAATAGGGAGCTACTGGAATTTCTTAAATTAACTTTCGTTTATTTTTAGTTTACATCATTCATTTCCACGACATTTTGAGTTACAAATTTTCTCCCCGTCTTTCCCCTACCCCTCACCCCAAAACAGCCATCCCATTGTATAACTCCTCCCCCAGTCTGCTCTCTCCTATGTTCTCCCCCATCGACCCTGTGACTTTCTGGTAGGGCAGGATGGATCTCCCTATACAGTGCCTGTATATCTTATTACCCAGGTGCATGTAAATAATGATAATAATAATACACACACACACACACACACACACACACACACACATA
>JAQQSU010016110.1:0-11016 GCA_028627135.1 Pseudochirops cupreus
TAATAAAAATTTTAAATACAACTTGTATATAGTTTTCTGCCATTTCTTCATCTTTGTTCAATCTAGGAAACATAAAAATATTTGCCACAGAAGAATGTGGCTGGATTGCAATCTTCATCTCTTTTTTTGAAACACAAAATAAGAGATAAGTATTCTTCAAAAGTTTAATAGAATTCACCTATTAATCTATGTGAGGCCAGTGTCTCCTTAAAGAACAACTATTTTGTAGCATATCTGATTTCTCCTTTTGCAACTGGCCTATTTTATTGATGTGTTCATGTTTTCTATATTTAGGTATTTTATTATGCTCTGGAGAGTCGTTCATTCCTTTTGTATCTTCAAGTCTCTCAGAATACATCAATATATAAAAATCTCTGTAATTTTTCTTAATTTCTTCTGTCCTCATTTTTATTTCTCCTTTCTTCTTTAGATTTCTAGTGATTTGGCTTTGATCTTGTTTTTTTCATCCTACATGTTGTTTATCATTTTTGTAACTCTTCAAAGAATAGCTTTAAAATTTATCATTTCATTTGTTTTCTTATTTCAAGCTTTATTGGTGTATACTCTGATCTCTTTATTTTTTCTTGCTTTTTAAATTTATTTTCTAGGTTTTAAAATTTTTTATCAGTAATTTCAATTCTCTCCCTCTTTTTTATTAAAGTAGGTATCAGTTGTGTGATGGAAGGAACTTTCCCCTCCCCACTTCAGATAAGTATATATTTTCTGACTATTTTCCATCATTTTACCATAGGGTGGTAGAAATTCTTTTAATTTTTGCTGCTAAGACAGAGCTGAGGGTTCATTAAAAATGTTAAATGACCTCCCTATCCTATTCTTTGTATTCATCATATTAGCATTTAACATTCAATTTTCTGTATTACATCTATGGATACAAAAGAGAAAAATCTCTGCTTTTTCACTTCATGAAACTTGTGGGACATAGGTCAGATTTTGTCCAAGTTTCTTAAATGGTGGAGAGCACTTATAGGCTTTTACTGTTATGTTGAGGTTTTTCTTGTATTTCTTAATGTAGCTCCATTCCATTCTACCATTACTTATCTTTTTGTCATATTTAGAATATTCTGGGTAGAGAGTTCTAATGTCTTACTAGTCTTGATTCTTTTAGCTATTTCTTCTTAAAAGACTGTGAGGGAAAAGGACCTGTAGGTGCAAAATATTTGTAGCAGCTCTTTTTGTGGTGGCAAAAATTGAAAATCATAGAGATGCCCACCAATTGGGGAATGACTAAAGAAGTTGTGATATATGAATGTAACAGAATACTATTGTGCTATAAGAAATGAGGAGCAGAACGACTTCTTAACAACCTGCAGAGACTTACATAAACTGACGCTGAGTAACGGGATCATAACCAGGAGAACATTGCAGACAATTACAGACACATTGTGTCTGTGATGACTAACTTTGATAGACTGGGTTCCTCTCAACAATGCAAGGTTATAAGACAACACCAAAAAATTCATGATAGAAAAATCTATCACCGATAGATTCATGATATCCACATGCAGAGAAGGAAACCGAATTCAGTTTGAAGCAAACTACTTGCTCTCTCTCTTTTGTGTTTTGTTTTGTTTCTTCTTTATCATTCATGCCATTGCATGCTGCCATAGGGTGGGAGGGGGCGGAGAGGGAGGAGGAGAAAATTTGGAACTCAAATGCTTGTGGAACTGAATGTTGTAGGCGAAGAGCTAATTAATTAATTAATTTAAAAATTAAAAAGGTTGTGAGGTCTCATTTAAGAATATCAGTTGAGAGGGACTGAGCCGAGGTGGCAGAGAAAACTCAGGGGCTCCCCTGAGCTGCCCCAAATTCCCCACCAAACAAATTTAAATAGCATTTCCAAACAAAGTCCTGAGTAACAGAACCCATAGAAGGATGGGGGTAATTAATTTTTCAGCCAAGACAACTTAGAAGGTCAGCAGTAGGTGGGAGTAGAGGGCACAGGTATTGTCCCAGCAAAAATGCAGAAAGCCTTGGGGGCAACTGAATCAGTGCCTGCAGGAAGGGCTTCCAGAGCTCCCAGCCAACAGATGGTAATGGGATTGGACAACTGGTTAGGAGATTACAGCAGTCCCTTTGCTGCCACTGGAGACAAGACTCTTGAATTATGATGTGTTTGTATGATTGTTTGAATTAAGTAGGATTACTCAGATCCTAGTGAAAATCCTGGGTCACAGGTCCAGGGTGAAAAGGAACACTAGCATAATAGAGCTTGTGCCTCCAGGGGAGCAGAAACCCTGGACACAGTTCCAGGCCTGAAAAGAGTGCTTGTGGTCACTTATAGACCAGAACACAGACCAGAAGAGTGGTAAACAACCTACTCCATAGATCATACCACCGTGGAAAGAACTGAAAGTGTACAATCCCCAGAACTAACTCGTAAAGCAGTCGCAACAAACAACAATAGAAAAAAAAATTTAGCTTGGGACAATGGTTCTTCCATCTCTGGAACAGATCCCAATTTTAAAATAAGGATAAAAGTCAAGAAGGAGTCTGGAGAAAAGAGCAAAATACAACAAAAAAAATTATCCTGGATGTAGAAAGTTACTATGATGATTGGGAAGATCAAAACACCAACTCAGAAGACAACAAAGTAAAAACCACTATATTCAAAACTTCAAAGAAAAATGTGAATTGGTCTCAGGCCATACACTCAAAAAAGTATTTCTGGAGAAGCTCAAAATGTCTTTTGGAAATCAAATGAGAGAGGTGGAAGAAAAAAATGGCAAAAGAATGGATAGTGGTAAAAGAAAACATGGGGGAAAAAAGGATCCAGAGAAGAACTCTTTAAAAAGCAGAATCAACCAAATGGGAAAACATGCAAAAATTCACTGAAAAGAACTCCTCGAAAAATTAGAATTGGACAAGGGGAAGCCATCCATGAGACATCAAGAAACAATTAACCAAAATCAAAAGAATGTAGGAAAATAGAAGAAAGTGTGAAATATCTCATTGGAAAAATAAATGACCTGGAAAACAGATCATGGAGAGATATTTAAGAATTATTGGATAATTGGAAAACAATGATTACAAAAAAATCTAGTCATTAATTTCGAAAAATTACTTGGGCAAAACTGCCCTGATATTCCAGAAGCAAAGGGTAAATAAAAATTAAAAGAATCCACCAATCACCTCCTGAAAGAGATAATGAAATGAAAACCCTCAGAGCCAAATTCCAGAGCACTCAGGTCAAGGAGAACATATTGTAAATAGCCAGAATGAAACAATTCAAATATCATGGAATCACAGTCAGTATAACACAAAGTTTATCAACTTACACATGAAAGCATTAAAGGCTTATAATATGGAGTTTTAGAGGGGAAAAAGCTAGGATTACAGCCAAGAATCACCTATCCAGCAAAACTGAGTTTAATCCTTCAGGGGAAAAAATGGACATTCAGTAAAACAGAGGATTTTCAAGAATTCCTGATAAAATGACCAGAGCTGAACAGAAAATTTGACTTTCAAATATGACTCAAGAGAAGCACAAAAATGTGAAAAAGGGAACATAAATCATAAGGAATTCAATAAAGTTAAACTTTTTACATTCCTACATGGGAAGATGATATCTGTATCTCCTAACAACAGTCTCACTGTCAGGGCAGTTAGAAGTACACATAGAAAGAGGATATAAATGTGAGGTGAAAAAGATGGAATGATCTCTTAAAAAAATAAAATCTAGAGGTGATAAAGTGATTACACTGAGAGAAGGGGAAAGAAAGAAGTAGAAGGGGGCAAATTATCTCATATAAAAGAGGCATGAGAGGATTTTTACAATGAATGGGAAAATGGGGGGGGGCAGTTAGCAGAAGCCCTTGAAACTTAATTTCATCTAAGTTGGCTTAAAGAGGGAACAACTTATGCACTCAATTGAGTATAGAAATCTATCTACAGGGAGGAAAGGGATCAGGGAAAGGGGAGACTGATAGCAGACAGGGCTGATTGGGATAAGTAATAGTCTGAAGAAAAACACTTCTAAGGATAAACAAGATAAAAGAAGAGAGAGTAGGATAAACAGAAGGGAATAGGATGGAGGGAAATGCAGTTAGCAATCATAACTGTGAAAAAATTGCCACAAATTTCTCTGATAAAGGTCTCATTTCTTAAATATATGGAGAAATGAGTCAAATTTATTAAAAAAAAAAAGTTATTCCCCAACTGGTAAATGGTCAAAAGGATATGAATAGGCAGCTTTCAGAAACAACAATCAAAGTGATCCCAAGTTCTGTGAAATCACTATTGATTTGGGAAATGCAGAGTATAACATGAATGTTGAATATGATATGAATATATGTGCAGATAATATGAATATGATATGTATTCTACATAATATGAATATTATGAATAATAATATCAACTGTGAGGGACTACCCCTCATTGATCAGATTAGAAAATACAATAGAAAAGGAAAATGACAAATGTTGGATGTGGGGAAATTGAGACAATAATGCAGTGTTGGTAGAATTATGAACTGATTCAACTATTTTGTAGCATAATTTGTAACTGTGCCAAAAAGCGGTATAACTCTAGGTATACCCTTTGACTCACTATTAGGGGTCTATATTCAAAAGTATTTCTTTAAAATAGGAAAAAAAAGATCTATGTGTATAAAAATATTTTTAGGAAGTCCTTTAGTGATGGCAAAGAATGGGAAATTGTGACAATGTCTGTTAATTGGGAAAAGAATGACCGAATTAGAGTATATGATTGTGACAAAATAGTATTGTACAATTTATGAAATAATAAGCAGAATGCTCTCAAAAACTGGAAAGATTTACATGAATTGATGCAAAGTAAAGTAAGTAGAAACAGGAGAACAGTGTACATAATAACTCCAATACTGTCTGATGATCAGCTGCAAATGACTTAGCTATTCTCAGCAATATAATGATCCAAGACAATTCTGAAGAAGTTATGATGAAAATGCTGTTCATCTCCAGAGAAAGACTCTAAATTCAGATTGAAATATACTTATTTATTTTGCATTCTTTACTTTTCTTGGTTTTATGGGGGGAGAGGGGTGGTTTCTTTCATGTGACTAATGTGGTGATGTATTTTGAATGCCAGACATGTATGTATAGCTTCTATTTAATTGCTTGCCTTCTCAATGAGGGAGGCCAAAAAGGATGGAGGAGGAGAATTTGGAACTCAAAATTTTAAAATATCAAGAATTGAAAATTGTTTTGCATGTAATCAGGGAAAAATTAAATATTAAGTTAAAAGAACCTATGGGTGGAAAAGAATTGCTATTCAAAATGGTTAAATTTAAATACATATTAAAGTAATAGATTTCCATTTCAATACAACTATTTAGCATAATTAAAGTAATTTTTCGTCTTTTATTGATTTCTGTTTGTAATTCAGCTTTGTCCAAAATGATTATATAAGTCAATTTTATTTTTTGATGATGGGGGTTTAGGATAGTTGACTTTACATCATGTTTTCATTTTTAGTTCAAGAGAGTCTATCTCTTTTTCAAAATAATTTGAAATATCAATTTAAAAATCCACTTCATTTTTAACATCTGGATTTAGCATTAAGTGAATATTTTCAATGACCTCAGTACCTTCAACTTTTCCCTCTTCATATTCTAATAGTTCCACAATTTTGGGTATTTTATGTAACTGAGGTTCAGAGAAGAAATCATTTTTATGATTATCCTCCTGTTGTTGTCAATTTGTTGATTTGTAAACTGGATTTGTGGGTATCACTGAAAAAAGCAGGATACGATTTTGATAAAGAATCAAAATACTTCTATGTTCAATTTATTTAATGTGTGTTTGCAGTTTCCCTGATTTAAGGGTAACTTCACTGAAGCCTTTGCTGCTGATGGAGTATTGGCAGATTTTTTTTTTAGTTGTTGTTTTCATGAATCTTTTTTTTTTTGTGGTAGAGGAGGACAAAGGTATCTTGTTCATCCTATTTCTTCCATGTAAAGATTATCATAATCACCTAAGACCGATCAATCTGCAAACCTAGAACACCCCATCTATTTCTTAGATTCCTTGGAGTAGTTTCATCATGGTGGTGATAGTGTTACTCAGTGGCATTTCCAGAGTCCATTTGGCCTGTAGTTCAGTCTTTCTGTCTGGTTTTAACAGCTACAGTACTAATCTATGGGGAGACAGAGTACCTACTATATATCACCCTGATTTGCATTACTTTACTTTGTCATTTTGACCCATGGCCTCCTCTCATAGAAATGGATTGATCTCTAATGACAGTTAATTAGTATGTAGTTTTGTTATAATTTACTATTGTTGTTGTTAACTAAAATCTATTATTTTTCATACCTTTAATGTAACTATATTTTCTTGGGTATAAAGTACTATTTGTGTTCTTTCAAGGATTTCTGTTTGTTGTTTTAAGAGGCATACTAGGATAGACTTCTCTCTTAAAACCTTTCACTCCACCATCTGGGACACCTTGCCTGTCAAACCCAAACAAACAAAATATTATCTGAAAGTAAAATCAACAAAATTTCAGCATTTATAAAGAGGAAAATTTTTGATATTTGTATGCCTGCATTGTCATTTAAGAAATTGATGCCCATAGTAGAAATATAGTGAATAGAACACTGAAAACTACGGTGACATTCATGGTTAAATTTTAATAGATTATATCTATTTTTGGCTTTTACAAAAAGCCAACTGATAAGTCTATTTTTCATTTGAATAATTGAAAGCATGCATTTCTCTAAGATCTTTTTCCATTTAAATATGTCCAAAAATTCCCTGTTACAATTTTTAATGAATACCCCAAATGATGTGAAAGTCTGACTGATAATTAATTTCTTTAAATATTTATTCATAGCATGAAAATGATTTACATACAAAGCAAAGTGATATTTAGACAATTATGCAAATTTTTGCATATGCCACATAACAAACCATGTATGCTACTACGTACTCCAGATATTTTTTTAAATCATTATTGAATTAAAATAATTGAAAAAGTAATTTCACTAAGAAAATCAATCATATGTAGATGATATACTCTATTACATTGATATTCCTTTGTGATATTATTTTGGTGCTAAAGAAATAACATTTGTGTAGTTTCATATGGCTAGAATTTTTAATCACTTAAAATTCAAAAACTGAAAAAATGAAAGTCCTTAAGTTTTGATACATATTAACAGCTTCTATCTAACAAATGCTGACAAAATTTGATGATCTCATCAAATGAATGATATTATTTTTATGGTAGATTTTCTGTCATCTGAATTAATACCTTCTTGGAGAAAAGATCAATAGGGTGCTGGACATGGTAAACATCAATTAATATTATAAAATTGATTACAGATAGGAAATAAATTTCTATGGATGTGAATCTTATGGAATCAGTTGTCTTTTCATGGCAAAACCACTGATTTATTAGAGTAAACATTAAAGTTAATATAAAGCCAGAAGAAGTAATAGAAACAATATAGTATTGAAACAAACCCAGTTTGAGCTATAGAAAATATTATTGATGCTGAAGAATGTAATATGAATAAAGACATCAACATCAATCATTATTATTTCATAAAGAGATTTAGCTAATGTGAGTCAATTGCCATGACAAAGAGATCACAAAACTCTAAAAGACTCTTAAGTCAAACACTGACATATTTTGTCAAATAGAGATTTATGTACACTTAAGGAAACACTGATTGACAATATAATTAATCCATGCAATTTTATTAAGTAAAAAAAAGGATAACTTTATAAATTTTTAAAAAGATGTTGCACAAATAAAGCCAATAAAATAGAAGCAGAAGATGGAAAATGGATGGGAAAATATTTGCAAGTATCATAAAAAAATATCTGCCATCCATTATACAAATGAAATTGAAATCATTACATAGCAACAAGAGTCACTGCCCAATATAGAAATAATTAAAAGCTATAAACAAATCATTTTCCAAAGATTTGCAGATTAATCAACAAAAGAAAACAAGTTATGTGTTCCTAGTCGTTAGAGAAATGCAAATTGAAACAACTTCAAGATTTCATTAAATTCCATGGAAATAGACACAGGTGAAAATAAAATGAGAATAGCTAATTCAACATTATAATATCTTTGTAAAGATACTTTAGAATTCCACTACTGGTAGAACTTTAAAGCAGGTCAACTAATCTGTATCTCAATTTGGAATCATTAAAAAAAATGATTAAACTATTTTCTTTGTTCCAGCAACATGCCTACTGATACTAAGCCAAAAAGAGAAACCTGGGTTTAGTATATAAAAGAATATTCAAACCAGCATGATTTGTGGAAGCTACAAATTAGAAACAAAGTGAATTTCCATGATTTTGGGAATTGCTGAAAAATATCATATATTAATTAAAAGCACTAATGCTACATAATCAAAAGATATGAAAATATGTCTAATGGACATCTTGAAAAGAAACAGCGATTATAAAGAACCAGTTTGGTTTTGTCAAGAACAAGTTACCCCCAAAAAGGTATTTTTTTCTTTTATTCTTTTGACATGATTACAAAACTGTTATATGATTTGTGTATACAACAAATATATTTCACCTAAATTTTGGCAAAGTGTTTGATAGTTAACATTTTTATTATGCTTTCTAGTTATAAAAGCATTTTACATATCTTTCCTCATTTCATCCTCGCAATGACCATGGAGAGTAGGTGCTGTTATTATTTTGATAAAGTATTTCCTGTTATTCCTGGTGGGGTGGGGAAGATCGAGAGAGGTATGCTACACAATAACATAAATTACTTGAGTCCGGAACTGATTGACTGATTTGGCATCAACTTTGAAAAATGTTTCATAGTAGAGTTCATCAAAGACCTTTGCTTGTTTTTTTTTGCTTTTTTTTTTTTTTGTTTTGCAATTCTGAGAACTGGTGAAACAGGGGAGATTTGATTGCTACTCCACATACACATACATATATGCACACATTCACAACACAACTGATGTTGAGTTGAGTCAAGACAATGTGAAGAAGACTTAGGATGGTTTGAGTTAACTTTATTGTAGGTATATAATAATATAACAAGACTATTTAAATGATTTTAGGACTTTGGTGGTGAAGCTCCTGGGAATCCAAGAATCTCCTTGGTGATTTCAACTAATTATATTATTATGTGGAATATTCTTTTCTGTGTACTTGTTGGTGGCTTCTTTTTTGGTATACTATCTGAAACTTATTTAGCACCACAAAGAATACAAAGTTCTTTAATGCATTATTTACATTTGAGTCACAAAACAGTGTTGCAAAATGGGCTCTACAGCAGGGGCCTGGGCAACATGGAAGCTGTGCTCAGAGGCCTGGTCAATATGGTGGCAAGTTGATCCACCAACCACAAAGGCCATTCCGAGGCCTATCACCTCATGGCTGGGATCTGACAGAGCTGGGTAAGAGACAAATGCAGGAATTGAGACAGGGGCAGCAGCTGCCCGTTGGACTACCAACCCACAGCCTGGAAATTTGAAAAGCACCAATCTAAACTTCCAGGGACCAGGATGGAAGAGTGAACCGTGGCTGCTCTAATCCCCACCTCTGACCATGTAAAAATAGTAATTATTGCCCCAGAGCAAAATTTTGAAGAGTAAAGACTTGGGAGCCCTAGAGGAAGGGTGTGGCTAAAGCCCTGCCTCAAAATGGATTAAAAAAAAAGCAAACAGCAAAGACAAAGACTCTAGAATCCTATTATTGTGAGGCAAATTCAGAGGAACCAAATTCAGAAGGAGGCAGTATTGACTCCACACCCACAGCTGAAGCCTCAACAGGGAATATGAATCGGTCTCAGGCATTGAAAGCATTCCTAAATGAGCTCAAAAAGAACTTTGAAACCAAATTAGAGTGGTAGAAGATAAAATGAGTAATTCTTTTAAAATCAAAATTGTGAAATTAGAAAAACATGACAATGAAGAAAACAGCTCCTTAAAAAGAAAAAAAAATGTGTGAAATGGAAAAAACATATAGAAAAGGAACTTGAAAACTGACTGAGGAATATAATGTGCTAAAAATTAGAATCAACCAAATTGAAGCTAATTGAGTCTATGAGGCACCAAGAATCAATCGATCCAAACATCAAGAATGAAAAATTAGAAAAAGAGGTAAAGTATCTCAAGGGAAAAATCACTGACCTAGAAAACAGATCTATGAGAGATAATCTGAGAATTATCTATCTACCTGAAAATCATGATGAAAAAAAGAGCCTGGAAAAGATCTTCAAAGAGCTTTTCAAGGAAAACTTCCCTGAGATCTTAGAACCAGAGGGTAAAGTAGAAATCGAGAGAATCCACCTGACACCTCCTGAAAGGGATCCCAAATTGAAAACTTCCCAAAATGATGTGGCCAAATTCTAGAACTATCAAGTAAAGGAGAAAGTACTTCAAGCAACCAGAAAGAAAAAAAATCAAATATTGTGGAAGTGCAGTAAGGATCACACAGGATCTGGCAGCATCTACACTGAAAGATTGGAGGGTGCAACAGAGCCAATATGGTGGCTTAGACACAGGAAAACTCTGCAGCTCCCACATAGCCACCTCAAATAACCATACAATATGATCTAAACAAATTTTAGGGCTCCAGAACTCACAAAATTATGGAGAAACACATCTCCCACTGAAGGCAGCTCAGCAGGCAGGAAAGGAAGGGCTCATTACAGCAGGCTGGGAGGGGAGCCTAGCCTGGCCTGAAACTGTGGTTTGGCCCCAGGGTGGCCAGGACAAGCTGCAGCTAGAGGCTTCAGGAGAGTGGATCAGCTGCATCTGTGGCCATTTCCAGAACTATCAACCCATAAGAAATAAGGACTAACTGAAAGGTTAGTAGAACTTGGCTAAATTTGGGAGAGAGCATCCAGCTGAACTGCCTCAAGGCCAAGGAAATAATGGAAGTGGCAGCCCTGTAGCCACTCCCAAGTGGCTGCTCCAGAAGCTCCCAGCCTGCAGAGTGCAGGAGGGCCAAGTGATCATTCAGAGGCTAAGTGCTCTTGCCTTAAGCTGCCTGGATCAAGATCATGGTCTTGGGTGGTGGTCCT
>JAQQSU010016111.1:0-11016 GCA_028627135.1 Pseudochirops cupreus
TATTAATTGCTTGTCCTTCCAGTGGGAGTGGGTGACAAGGGAGGAAGAGAAAGAATTTAGAATTTAAAGTTCTATAATCAAATGTTAAAAATATATATGTATATGTATATATATTATTATTATTATTATTAACTACATCCAACTGGGAATTAAGATACACAGGCACTGTGGTAGAGAGATCCATCCCACCCTACTGGAAAGTCAGAGGGGCGAGGGGGAGGACATAGGAGAGAGCAGATTTGGGGAGGGGTTATACAGTGGGATGGCTGTTTTGAGGTGTCTGGTAGGGGAAAGATGGGGAGAAAATTTGTAACTCAAAATGTTGTGGAAATGAATGATAAAAAAAAAATTGAAAGAGGTCACCCCCTTCCAATTCAAGATAACAAATTCAACTTACAAATAAATGACCAGAGTGGGAATTGTGGAACAAAGGTGGACCAAGAACATGAACTCAATGCCTAGGGTTCCAAGGTATGAGTACAGGTACATCCCAGATTATCAAGGATTTAACTTTGGGCTGAAGCCAACAATAAAGAATTACTCATATGGGGTGCCCAGATATGCAAGCTAGGCCAGCTCAGAGGAGATATCAAATTCAGCCCATGGCCTAGACTGACAGATTCAGAGATGGAGAGCTCAGGGAAGAGAATATAATGGGAGTAATGCAGAAATATTTACAGACTCATGCCCAGACCCAAGCCAATGCAGGAGCAGTAGCCTAGATTCAGTGCCTAGAGCTACAATTTAGGCATGAAGAAGAGAAATATCCTGAAATGATGCTGGATTCATCCCCCTCCCAGATCAGCAGTTCAGGGTCTAGAGTATCAATTTAGCACCCATTGCCTCCTAAATGGGTTCACCCAGATCCAATGGTCTCAGTACTCACCAAGAAAATCAGCACAGTGGTGATTTTCCAGTGAGGCTAGGATCACAGACAGCCCTGAAAGAGCTCCAAGAATAGGTCAGCAAGCAGGCTTGCCTGGCCAGATGAAATTGCTAGAAGAAAAGCAATTAAGAGGCTAAGGATTACCAAGACACAAAACTAGAAGAAAATAATTCCAAACCATCAAAGAAAAACACAGACTGCACAAGATCAATTAGAATTCTTAGAAGACATGATTTTTACAAAATGAGTTAAAGCTGTATTATACATGTAAAGAGAGTGCTAAAGGAAAGAATTAGGAAAGAAAAGAGAATAGTGGAAGACAGAGTTGAATGAGACTTAGTTGACACAAAGAAAAAACATTACAAGAGTCTGAAAATTAGAATGGACTAAAGAGAAATTAACAATGCCAAGAAACAATAACCAATATTAAAACAAAGTCAAAGGCTATTTTCCAACAGATAAGTGGTCAAAGTATATGGACAAACACTTCTCTAAAGAATAATTGCAATTATTAATAAACATATGAAAGAATACTCTAAATCACTAGTACTAAGCAAATCAAATAATCCTGAGCTTTCACTTCACATCCTACTGATTAGAAAATATAAAAAAGAAGGGGATGGTCAATGTTACGGAAACTGTGATAAGAGAGACAAATTGGTGCACTGTTGGTACAGCTGTTAATACAACATTATAAAGGAATATGGAATTATTCAAATAAAATGTCTGAATTGTCCATACCCTTTGACCTAGAGATTTGGTTACTAGGTTTATACCCCTAGGAGGACATTGATAAGAAAAAAAATGTCCCCAAAGAGATGAAAATATTTATAGCATCACTTTTTGTGATAGCAAGGAACTGGAAACAAAGTGATGTACATCAGTTGGGGAATGGCTAAACGAATTAGGGTACATTAATGTAATGGAACCTTACTGTGCTGTAAGAAATTATGAATGTGATGAATACAGAGAACCATGAAACAATTTACTTGGAGAGATAGACTGAAGTAAGCAGAGACAAAGAAACAATAAGCAGAATGAGTACCACAATGTAAATGGGAAAAAATGATCACATGCACATACATATCAAAAGTAAATGTTGTCAACAGAGCACCAGCCCTGGTATCAGGAGGACCTGAGTTCCAATCCAGCCTCAGACACTTGATACACTTACTAGCTGTGTGACCTTGGGCAAGTCACTCAACCCCATTTGCCTTACTTTCCCCCCTCCAAAAAACAGTGAATGTTGCAAAATAATAAAGAATAAATATGGCTCTTGCTGTGCAGCCTTGGGACCGGCTAGTTGTGCATGTGGTAAAGACGCTGAGGCCCAAAAGGTACAGTGACTTGGCCAAACGCACACAGCATACAAGTAGACGCAGCCTCTGATCCTACAGCCAAGTAAAGTTCCCATTTTGTCTCAGGTTCAGTGTAACCATGGCTCGTGGTCCCAAGAAGCATTTGAAGCATGTAGCAGCTCCAAAGCATTGGATGCTGGATAAGTTAACAGGAGTTTTTGCTCCAAGACCATCAACAGGTACCCACAAGCTGAGGGAGTATCTCCCACTCATCATCTTCCTAAGAAACAGACTCAAGTATGCCCTGACTGGAGATGAAGTAAAGAAGATCTGCATGCAGCAATTCATCAAGATTGATGGCAAGGTCCGCACTGATATTACGTACCCTGTTGGCTTTATGGATGTCATTAGCATTGAGAAGACAGGTGAACATTTCCATCTGGTTTATGACACAAAGGGATGCTTTGCCGTTCATCATATTACAGCTGAGGAGGCTAAGTATAAATTGTGCAAAGTGAGGAAAATTTTTGTGGGTACAAAAGGTATATCCCATCTGGTGACCCATGATGCCTGTACTATCCATTACCCAGATCCTCTCATCAAAGTGAATGATACAGTGCAGATTGATTTAGAAGCTGGTAAGATCACTGATTTTATCAAGTTTGACACTGGTAACCTGTGTATGGTAACCGTTGGAGCTAACTTGGGTCTAATTGGTGTGATCACAAACAGGGAGAAACATCCTGGCCCTTTTGATGTTGTCTATGTAAAAGATGCCAGTGGCAATAGTTTTGCCACCAGGCTCTCAGACATTTTTGTTATTGGCAAAGGTAATAAGCCTTGGATCTCTCTTCCCCGAGGAAAGGGTATCCACCTTACAATTGCTGAAGAGAGAGACAAGAAATTGGCAGCTAAGCAGAGCAGTGGCTAAATGAATGCAGATAAGGATTTGTAGGGTTTCAATCAAATTGAGATGTTACACTTTTACAAAAAATGTGATTACCCTACAAAATATAAAATATACAAAACAAATAGGTAGCTAAACAATTTGATCTTATAAAGTGAAATCAAACAAGTCATAAATGCCTTTCTCTTCTTTCCTTGGATTAGGGTACTGTGGGTATGAATGTTGCATAAAATGTTAGAAGATGTAGCTGTAATGGCATTGCTTAACTGCTTTTCTTTGTTACATGGGACGGCTCACTCATTGGACGATGGGGAGAAGATATCGCAAAATGACTGACGTGAAAACAAAAGATATCAATAAAACTTCAGGAAAAAAAAAGAATAAATATGGCTTCAAAGAAGAAATAAGAGAAAACACTTCCACAACGCTCCTTTGTAGAGGGCATAGGTTCCCAAGTATCACACATTGCTCGTAATTTCAGGCTTTTTCGTTATACTAATCAGTTATGCTTATGTTTTCCTCTTCTTTTTTTTTCTTTAAAATTATAGAATTATTTTTTATAATTTTTTATAATTATAAAATTATAGAATAAAATTATATGAGATGGCTCTCTGGGAGGGGAAAGGGAAACATCCCAGAGAAAATTATAGTGATGTCAGGGGGGGCAAAAAGGACGTTAATAAAAAACGTTATTTTTTTTAAAAGACAAAATACTAAAAAAAAAAAAACATGAGACAATGTAAAGTATTTCATATAAAAAAGACTTGAAAAATAAGTTCAGGAAAAATCATTTAAGAATCCTTGGACTACCTGAAAGTTATAACCAATGAAAAAAAAAAGATCCCAGACATTATATTTCAAGAAATCATGAAAGAAAATTGTCCAGATCTCTTAGATAGAGGAGAAAGTTAAAATAGGATAAAAAGATATAAAAATATGATATAAAAAGAAATAAAAGTCACCTCCTAAAAGAAACTCCAAAATAAAAACTCCTAGGAGTGTCATAGCCAAAATTAGGACTTTCTGGGTCAATGAAAAAAATGCTACAAGTCACCAGAAAGAGTTTAGCTACTGAGAAACAACAGTCAGGAACACATAAGATTTGGCAGCTACCACTATAAAGGAGTAGAGAAGACAAAATATCTCAAAAGGCAAACGTATTGGCTTATAACCAAGCATAACTTTCCCCATAAATGGGAATCAAATGAAATGACATAGAAATTCATATAGAAAAAATACTAGGAAAATTTTTTTAAAACATAAATAGTAACAGTATCTGTAGGAGACTTTCATATTACTTTTTTGGTTCTAAATATACATACACGCACCTGTATATATGATATATATTATATACATACATATATATATATATATACACACATACATACATACACACATATGATACATAAAGGAAAATAATACATTTAAAAGAGCCATCAATTTAGGGTCAGATTTAAAGTCAGAGCTCCTAGGTTCAGATCCTTACTTGATGATTAATTATAAAGCCTTGAACAAGTAAATTAACTTCTCTGACTCTCAATTTCTTATCTGCGAAATGAGAGGGTTAGATTAGCTGGCCTATTAAGCCACTTCTAGCCCAAAGCTAATTATCATAGTGCTGAATGGACTATTGGAAAAGTAAGATTTGAAAGATTTTTGAAATCTTCTGAATGGTCACATAAATTAATGTAAGTAAGCATCCCATGATGCCTTTATAAAAACAAAGTAATCATGGGCTAAAGTATAAACTATAATTGCATATGTTTAAAATATCAAACATTAGCATATCTTTAAGAGATCATAATGAAATAGAGGAATTCAATATAGGAAACATGAGCAAAAGATACAGATCCAAATGACCATTTAGTAATGGCTTCCAGGATTCGGAATGTGTGGATCAAAAAAAGAAAATCATAGAAATCAGAAGTTCTGTTAAAGAGGATTACCACAATGAGACACCATACCAAGATTTTTATAATGCAACTAAGAAATACTCAGACGGAACACTCTAGCTCTGAAAACATATATTCACAAAATAAAAAGAAACTGAATATTCTATACATACATAAATCCCAAAATTAAATAAAGAAAAAATACAGGAAAATTTATTTAAAATTAATGCATAATATATGAGACTGAAAAGAAAACCCATAAAACTGAGAGATGGATAGAGTGCTGGATGTTGAATCAGGAAAACCCTGAGTTGAAATCTAGTTCAAATCTACAAATTGAATGGGACTCAGTAGCTCTAAGATTCCTTCCAGATCTAAATCTGTGATCCCCAGATATCTCATCTAATCATAATTTCCTCATGCTACATATTTTTGAGGGCATTGATTATTTTAATCCAAGTGTACAAATCTATATTTACTCAGGAGTGTTCTGGTAAAAGTCTTCACAACAACGGAATACATACTTTTAAGTTTAATATGCATTAACATCTTCATCACTTTTTTAAATTGAGACAGTTAACAAAACAATAAATCAAGCCCTGATTCATAGTGTTTGCTTATTTCCAAGGCGTAAATGCTAACCCCAAATATTAACAATCAAACTCTTCTTAGTTGGTTTGAATCCAACACAGTCCTACCTTTTTCCTATTAAATTTCATATTGTATGTGGCCCATCAATCTAGCCTGTTGAGGATTTTTAAAAATCTAGACTTTGTCATCCCTTACAATTTCATGAATTCTACAAATCTGGTAACTACATAATCTTATATGCCTTCATCCATATTATTGATAAATGTGTTGAGCAGCATAGGGCCAAGGACAGATACTCCATTAGATTATTCATTTCTTTCCATGCCATCTAACTATACCATAATCCACACTACAACTTTACTTCTCAATGATGTAATGGAATGAAAGGCATGTTACAAAGATACAGTATCTATGAAATTCCCTTGATCACACCAGTCAAAACTGGCATTGAAGCCTAATTTGAAAGTGGGATGATCTATTCTTGAAGTTATGCTGATCCTTAGTGATTACTGTTCAGTTTTACAGGTCAACATAAACCATTCCTTTAATAGTTTGGTCTAGAATTTTTTCTAGCCATTGAAGTTAGACTCATCAACATACAATGTTCAGATTCCATTCTTTTCACTTTCTGGGAAACAGAACATTGGTCTGTCTTTCATTCTCTAACAGCATTCTTCTGCATAAGTTTTCAAAGATTGTTAGCAGAGTGTCAGTAACCATATTTCTTGGTTCTTTCAGTACTCTAGATGTAATCTGAACAGTCGTGGTCTCATTAGCTCTCTTATCTTCTACACATTTATTTTGACTTTCAACTCTGTTAAACTTTTTTCCCCAAAGAGCAATCTCCTTGGCACAGAAAACTGAGGCAAAGTAAGACGAATCTTCTGCCTCCTCTCCCATGTCCCTTACTGTATTCCCATTTACTCAGAGCAGCAGTTAGTCCATAAACATTTATGAAGTACTTGCTACATGCCAGACACCGTACTAAGCACTGGGAATACTAGAATCTCAATCTATTGGAGCAGACAACACCTAAATAGGTATGTACAAAAAAGACATGTACAAGATACATTAGAGATAAGGAACACAGAGGTATTGGGCATAACTTCTGAAGACGGTGAGATTTTAGTTGGGACTTGAAGGAAGCCAGATAAACCAGGAGGTGAAGATAAAGAGGGAAAGAATTCCAGATATGGGCGATAGCCAGCAACTGCTTTCTCTGAGGAGCAGCAGAGAGGTCAGTAATAGAGGATCATGGAGTACATGGAGGGTCGTAAGCAATAAGACTGGAAAGGCGGTGGGTAGGCTGGGGTAGGTTATGAAGGTCTTTGAAGGGTGAATGGGTGACTTTATATTTGATCCTGGAGGTGAGAGGGAGCCACTGCAATGGAGGAGGAAAGGATGGCGTGGTACACAAGTCATATTCTGTGATTCTGTGATTCTCCTCTTTACCCCAATCATTTTTTTAAAAAAAAAATAGCCTTCTTAATATTTTTGTTAACACTTATCATCAATTCATTCTAAATTTTATAGCTATGACACTATTTTTGCAGGACAACTCTGGTATTCTTTCTCCAATACTTTCCCTTGATTCCTTCTTCTATATCTGTTTTACATCTAGGTGACTAGCAATTCCCCTGTGCTTCTCTTTCTAGACAGCTCCTCTTCTAATCCTCAGTGGAAAAACTTCTGTTTGTATCCTTTGAACTTAATTCTTGAGAGATTTGAATATCCCTTACGGCAAGGAGTCTCTAGGAGACATTTATGCCATGGGGCTATGCTTTCATGGACTCTCTGAATTTCTGCTATCCCAACATCTAAGGTGTATGTCCCAATTGTATGTCTGTCTTCTCCTTTGTAATGCATTGTAAATTGGAGCAGGGGATCACCCTCTCCCATGTTTCCCATAACTTCTACATCAGCTGGCAGTTCCTTCCTATGAAGTCATTATCCAGTCCAGAATGGTAGTTCCCCTCATGGCTTATCAATTACCACTTTTATCTCTTATGCTCCTTTTGAATGGAATAGACCTTTCTATAATCATATTCTATCCATAAATAGCATCTTAACAGTTCTCAGAGATACTTAACAGGCCATTTGTCTTTTTGCATTACTACATCTAATTATTTCTTGCTGTATGTTTGTATATAGAAATCTGAGACTATAGGTTTATTGTTGTCTTTTCTTTAGGTTTTTTATCTCCTTTGGATAACTGGTGCTCTTTACTGACATTCCTATATGTATGTTATTCCTTTTAGTTTTTGTGGTTTCTGGCTGGTAGATATACTTCAAAATGTCCCTCTGTTCTCCATTTTCAGTAGAAAGTCCTCACTCAGATTCAAAAGATTTCAGATAAATATACAAACATAAGTTTACATATATACATGGATACACACACACACACACACACATGTATTTCAAGCTGGAGAAACACTACAATCTGTTGACATTAAGTCTTTTGGTAGTTATCTTGCCTTGGAGCTGCTGCTTCTATGGAATGTGAATGTTTAGCTCGGAGGATAAGTCTATGATCAGTCCAGCACTCTATGCCACACTTTACCTTCATTACTCTCACATCTTGTCTGTCTCTTCTCCTTACAGTGACATAGTCTATTAAATGCCAATGTTTGCTGCAAGGGTGCATCCATGACGTTTTATTGCATTTAGGTAAATTGAAGACTGTTGGTGATGAGGTAGTCATGAGACATACAAGTCTTCAGTGGTAAGTGAATATTATTGCTGCTGTTTTTGATTGCATTTCTACTAAGGACTCCCTGCCATATCTTATCATCTGTGCCTGCTCTGGTGTTGAAGTCAACAATTGCAAGCTTTTTCTGATGAGGGCCTCCATGTCTTCATAAAATTTTTCTTTCACTTCATCTGGGCTTGTCATGGTGGGGGCACATGCACCAATGACAGTGGCATAGCACTTTCCTTCAAGTGTCCATCACATTGTCATGAGCCTGCTGTTCAATCCTTGTGGGAGGCATACAAGTTTGTTGACTAAATGAGTTTTGATTGTGAACCCTATGCCAGTTTCATGGTCACTCCAGAAAAACATATATCCAGCTCTGACTTTGGTAAGCTGGCCTTCATTTGCCAACCTTGTTTCCAAGGCTGCATTTGGATGTGATGTCTGCTTAGTTCTCTTGCAACCTGAACTTTCGTGTCTACTGGACTTCACATTGTCTATAAGCATGTGCACATTCCATTTACCAATGGTGAATCATCTTTGCAAAAGAACATATGTGTCTACATATATGTATCTACATACATATATGTACACACTCAAAGCAAATAGTAAATGATTTGGGTGAGGGAGGGAGACATTAGCCAATATATTTGAAAACAAATCATACACATAGTATTTAATATGTAAGTCATAAGACCTATGGGGTAAAAAAGTTCATAAATTCTTAAGGATGCTGTCTTATTTCCTAAAAGATATAGGTTTCATTTACCTTGGTGCTACCTCTATATTCACCTTCCTAAACTGACTACTTTTTAAAATTTTTACTAGTATTTTTCCCAATTACATGTAAATACAATTTTAACATTCTTTTTT
This sequence comes from Pseudochirops cupreus, assembly GCA_028627135.1. Lineage (NCBI taxonomy): Eukaryota > Metazoa > Chordata > Mammalia > Diprotodontia > Pseudocheiridae > Pseudochirops > Pseudochirops cupreus. Next base: position 9,140 of record JAQQSU010016111.1, read on the forward strand.
TGAAGAACATTTTGAGTTCCAAATTTCTTCCTTCCCTTTCTGCCCTCCCTCCTCCCTAAGCTGGCAAACAATTTGATAGAGGTTATATATGTGCAGTCATGTAAAGCATATTTCCACATTAGGTAGTTTGTGAAAGAAACAGAACCAAAGGGGGAAAATGCAACAACAACAAAAAAAGAAAATAATAGGCTTCTATCTGCATTCAGACTCCATCAGTTCTTTCTCTGGATGTGGCAAGCATTTTTCCATCATGAGTCTTTTAGAATTGCCTTGGATCAATGTGATGCTAAGGTCAATCATATTTGATTATTGCACAATATTGCAGTTACTGTGCACAATGTCCTCCTAGTTCTACTCAATTTCCTTCGCATCAATTCATGCAAGTCTTTCCAGGTTTTTCTGAAATTTGTCTATGTAACAGCAATCAATTTAGCAGTAACTTAAGGCTAAGTATGGGAGGTGTGAGCTCAGTATGGAAGGTGTGAAATCTGCCCCCTGTTGAGAGGGTGTGAACTCCCCTGCTGATGTGGCAGAAAGGGATTGGCTGAGACAGGAGGCCAGTGTGTGTATATAAGAAGAATTCTGGAGACAGAGACAGAATTGGGGATCTTCCTCCTGGTGGCTCCCTCGGAAGAAGCAGGATTGTCCCAACATCTGGGAGCTGGGCTGTTGGACTGAAGAAGTGAGTTGGAGTTTTCTTGAGAGAAAGAGAGAGAGACAGAGAGACAGAGAGACAGAGAGACAGAGAGACAGAGAGAGACAGAGAGACAGAGAGACAGAGAGAGACAGAGACAAAGAGAGAGAAAGAGAAAGAGAGAGAGAGAGAGTTTTTCTCCCAGCATCTGGAAGCTGACTGAGAACTGAGATGGAGTTTTCCTGAGACCAGAATCTGGTGAAGGCTATATGGAAGGCTGAGAGGGCTTGCCTGGAAGGCCTCCTGGAAGGTCGAGATTCTCCTGGATCCTAGGGCCAGCTGAACTGCTGGAGGACTGAAGAAGCATGACGAGGATAAGTCTTTGGTAGTTTGTGGCCTGGCTGATCCTTGAGTTCCTGGCAACAGAAGTGGTGAAGGGTCTGAGATATGCCAGAACCTGTGAACTTCAGTGTATACCAGGGATTGCCTAGAGGACTGGAAAAGGACCTGGGAGCTATCTGCTTCAGAATCCAGGTGACTGTTTGGTGCATTCAGGAGGGAGCTGGGACCATGGAAGGGGATCCATGGAATCAGAGAGACCACCCTGAGTCAAGGTGAAGAAAAGGCCTCCCCTTGGATGAAATTGAGGTTTGCTGGACACTGAGGGGTGGAGTGTTTGTGTGGTTTTTCTTTTTCTTCTGTTTTTTTTTGTTTTTTTTAATAAATTTATTTATTTTCTTGTTTACATCATTCATTTCCACAAGATTTTGAGTTACAAATTTTCTCCCCATCTTTCCCCTACCAGACACCTCAAAACAGCCATCCCACTGTATAACCCCTCCCTAAATCTGCTCTCTCCTATGTCCTTCCCCTCACCCCTCTCACATTCCAGTAGGGCAGGATGAATCTCCCTACAACACTGCCTGTGTATCTTAATTCCCAGTTGGATATAGTTAATAATAATTTTGTATATATATATTTTTAACATTTGATTATACAACTTTAAATTCTAGATTCTTTCCCTTCCTCCCCCATCACCCACCCCCACTGGAAGAACAAGCAATTAATACAGGCTGTACATGTGTAATTACGCAGAACCTCTCCACAGTGGACATATTGTGAGAGACTGATTATATATCCCTCCTTCCTATCCTGCCCCCCTGTAACGATACTGGGATTTGAAGATCTTCCACGCCCCTTGAGCTTGCTGATGTAGCAGGAAGGGGTGGAGCAAGAGAACGCC
>JAQQSU010016112.1:0-11016 GCA_028627135.1 Pseudochirops cupreus
TCTGACTGTGTTGTCTTCCTCCCATTCCATGCTTTGATCCTTTTTGTCCCCAACAAAGGAATATAAAGTTGGATGGCTGTGCTTGCTTTACTTCTTTTGCTTGCTCATGTTACCAGTCAGTTACTTGACTTTTGAGCTCTTTGCCATAGCAGAATTCTGCTTCCAGAGGGGAGAGCTTTGTCCCAAATCTCTGGGGTTTTTGCAGCTGCCAGAGATATTAAGAGAGCGCCACCTCTACAGTCCCCACCAGCTTTGGCTTACTGGTCACACACCTCAGCACCACCATTCAAGACTGTGATCTTGATCCAGGTAGGTTAAGGCAAGAGCGCTTAGCCTCTGGATTGTTGCTTGCCCCCCCCCCCCATGATCTTTAGACCAGGAGCTCTGAAGCAGCCAGGTGGAGGTGGCTGCAGGGATGCCCCTTTCGCTGCTTCTTGCTCCCTTAGCATGCTTTGACCCCACTCCATTCCCTCCAGATCCAGGAGAGTTCCACTGACCTTTTACTTTGTCTTTGGCTCCTTTGGGTTGATAATTCTGGAAACCACCACAACTGCTGGTGATCTACTCTCCTGAATGCTTCAGCCACCAGAAGAGAAGTTTCTACACAATTTGTTTTCTTTTTAAGCAAATAGTAAATTCAAAATATAATTTTCCAGGTTGTACTGCTGGTTGGAATTTCCTTCTATATTTCCTTCTGTTCATTTAAAATGCTTTAATTGTCCTTTTCTCTTTTATTCCTGCCCCTACTCTTTTTCTGGCAATTCTGTCATTGTTTTCTTCCTTTCCCTTTCCACCTCCCAGTTGAAGGAAAAATGGAAAGGAAAGGATAAAACAAAACAAAATATTTGCACCAAATATGCATACTTAAAAACTGACTCCAATATTTACCATGTCCAAAAATTTGTCTCATTTTGCAACTTCAGTGCATCACATCTTCATCATTGATCCTCAGGAATGGTATTGTTCATCACATTGATCAGAGTTCTCAGATCTTTTAAATCTATTTTTATAATGTTAAAATATATATTTGTCTTGATTCTGGTCATTTAACCCTGCACCAGTACATACAAGGGCTTCTGAAGTTTCACTAAGACCACAATCTTGTCATTTTTTTTTTTGCCACAATAATATCCCATTTTTTTCATGGAATTACTAATATTATCATCACAATTTGGTCAGTCATCCTCTAATCAGTGGGCCAACTTTGGAAAGTATATAGGAGCCCAAGCTAGAGATAGCAGGTATCATACTTCATGAAAACTCAGAGATGGATGATAAGTAGGAGTCTATTCCAATTTATCCTTCCTCTCCAAAATGTCCACCATTGGGCCCTCTATGAGATGTTTCGAGTCCTAGTGCCCTTGTCATTATTCATTGTATGGCTGATTCTGGTTCCTAAAATGTATATTAAGCAAGTCTTATTGCTGAATCATAAATTCTTCCCTTTTAATATTTTTATAATAGGAGTTTCAAACAATATCATTTTACCAAGTAATTTTAGCAACCTATTTATTCTTACTTTTGAGTCAGATGATTGAACATTCAGACATTAAGTGGTATTTCTAAAGAAAAGTGGTGAAGTTTCTTTTGTTAAATCAGTTCTGAAAAATAAAAAAAATATATAGATAAGCTGAACCTGCTACTTTTTAAAAATAATAATTCCCAACAATGTACATGGAAATGAGATAAAATTATATATCTTTGAAATGACAGGTGAATCAGCACCTTACCCTCACTATTGCTAACCTTCTTTCCCCAACCACTTCCTTAGCAACTTCCTTAGGAAGTCCATAGGAGTTAATTATGTGCTTTCCATTGTCAACTTAAGAAAAAATAGAGAATACTTTATATACTGAGAAAATGTCTCCATGACACACATGAATATGATAGTATTTCTTACATTGCTACATTGTTGTAAATTTCAAATGTAAATAATTATGAGATTATAATGAAGTTTGGGTGGGTTACCAGTTGTTTAGGACAAAGGCATATAATATCTCAAATCTTATATGATTTTTATTCATGTTCTTTTGAAAATACATATTAAAATTAGAAAATATATTTGGAAGGTTAAATTATACCCATGAATAAGGTAAAACAATCTCAGTCTTATATTTCACATTGAATTCTCTTTTTCTTTAAAAATTAAATGTATTTGTGTCACAAGCAAATGCTTCCTCTGAATGAGACTCATATTCCAGTTATAAGGCTTTTAAAGGTAAAAATTATGTCCACTCATGAAACTATTCTATCATAGGGATAAATAGCAATGTTATGAAACTATCACAGCAGGTTTATCAAGACAATGACTTCCCATTGGATTGACTTTGAATTTGTAATTTCCAAATATGCGAAGCTAGGCTCAAACATTAATATATTCACCCTTGCAGGTGGTCTGAGATACAAAACAATACTCACATGGTAATCTTTATTTCACTGTCATTGTATTTTTTTTTGGTGGGGGGTGGAGGCTAACATTATTTTATCACTTATCTTTATGTTATCATGCTAAATTATTTTACATTCCCAGCTTGTTGTTATGCAAATAATAGGAAACTTTCTCAACAATGAGAGAATTGGGGTGAACGTGTAATTAAATACGTTGCATGTATTGCTTAAACTTACATCTTGCCCACTCTAAGAAATTAATTCATTATTTTTCTTTCTGTTGCCAGCATTTTGACTAACTCTGTGGTGTTAAAAACTGGAATATTTATTATAAGCAAATATGAATATGACAATTTAAAATTGAAATGGAGTATGCATTTAAGCTTTATGAAGTAGGATTCTCAAGCCAAAAACTCTGAATGTCATTGTACTTATTCAGAAATCAATTATATAGATACTACACTTATTGGTAATATTGTTCTTCATTTTTGAAAAGGAGCAACGACATCACATGGTGATGTCTTGACTTGTGCATGAATTGGATCTAAGTGAAGCAGAGTTGACCAAAATTTCAGTCTCACTCTCTCTGAGTCATTGAAGCAATGGCAACAACAACAATAATAATAATAATAAACCAAAACAATTCTTTCACAAAGCAGCAAAGCCACATGTAGAAGACATTTAAACAACTTTATATAATCAAAATGTAGATAAAATAAATTGGAAATAATCTCTGAAGAAAGGCACTAGAACTAAGGAGAATTGTGAATGGCTTTTGCAGAAGGTCAGAATTTAGTTGGGACTTGAAGGAATTCAGGGAAACTAGAAGATTGAGATGGAGAGACAGACAAACAGACAGAGAGACAGAGACAGAGACAGACAGAGACAGAGAGACAGAGGCAGAGAGAGACAGAGGGACAGAGACAGAGACAGACAGAGATAGAGAGACAGAGAGAGGCAGGGAGAGAGGGAGTTAAGGAGGGAGGGAGGAAGGGAGAGAGAGAGAGAGAGAGAGAGAGAGAGAGAGAGAGAGAGAGAGAGAACAAGAACACTTTCCAAGCTTTCAGGATTGAGAGATTCTTGATGACAATGCCAGCATGAGATTTGGAGCCTCTTGTGTAAGAAAGAACAAGGAGGCTAGCATCACTGTATCACAGATACCTAAGAAGGAGTAAGGTATAAGAAGGTAGAAAGGGATCAGGTTATGAAGGACTTTAAATACCAGAGAGTATTTTATGCCTTATCCTCTCAGTAACAGAAAGCCATAGGAGTTTATTCAATAGGATGTAATATGTTCAACCTGGTATACTAGGAAGATCACTCTGATAACTAAGTGGAGGATGTACTGGAGGGGAAACAACCTGAACACTACTGATATTGTATAGGAATTATGTGAGAGGGGCTTGCACCAATGTGGTAGAAGTGTCAAATGCAAATATATGGTACTCCATCAGGTTAAATCCACACCATCCATACAGGGAACCATCAGTTATAGCAAATGGAGAACTTTTGGATGCTGTGGATAAGTCCATTTACCTTGGCAGTGTACTTTCCAGGGATATACACATTGATAATGAGGTTGACACAGTCACTGTCAGAGCTAGCTTAGTGTTTGGGAGGCTCTGGAGGAAAGTATGGGAGAGAAGAGGTATTACACTAACCACCAAACTGAAGTTCTATAAATCCGTTGTGTTGAACTCATTGTTATATATCTGTGAAGCCTGGACACTCCACCAGCACCATGCCAGGAAACTGAATTGCTTCCATTTGAATTGTCTTAGGAAGATTCTGAAGACCAACTGGCAAGATAAGATACCAAATACCAAGGTCCTTACTCAAAATAAATGGTCAAGCATTCAAACTCTGCTTCAAAGAGCACAATTCTGATGACCTGGCCACATTGTTCAAATGTAAAACATAAGCTTGCCAAAAAGACTACTTTATGTAGAACTCACACGGGGCATGTGTTCACATGGTGGTCAGAAAAAGCGATACAAGAGCACTCTCAAAATCTCTCTTAAGAACTTTAGAATTGATTGTGTGACATTGGAGAATCTGGCACAGGAGCACTCAGCATGACATGCCCACATCAGAGAAGGTGCTGTGCTCTATGAGCAAAGCAGCATTGAAAGAGCTCAAAGAAAATGCAGGATGTTTAAGTTTAGAATATCCACCCCAAATGTTCACCAGACCATTTGTGCCTAACCTGTGGTAGAACATTCCAAGTTCTATTGGCCTGATCAGCCATATTCAGACACATCGAAACTTGACTCTAGCATAGTGATGTCAGTTTGATCTTCTTCAAGAATGAAGGACAACAACCAACCAACCAACCAACTCTGTGTGTGTGTGTGTGTGTGTGTGTGTGTGTGTGTGTGTGTGTAAATTCTCTACTAGAATCATTATGAAGGAACAAATGACCGAATTTGGCAAGCAATATTGATTTAAGAATTGAGGAGGGCACCTAGGTTGTGAACCTGAATGAGTAGGAGGATGGTCATACCCTTGACAGTAATAAGGAAGTTAGAAAGAAAGTGGGGCTTTGGGGGAGAGGGGCTAACAAGTTCAATTTGGGACATGTTGAATATCCAGTTCAAGATATCCAATAGACAGAAATGTGATATTAACATCAGACCTGGATAAAATATCTGGGAGCTATCAGAACAGAGATGATAATGGGAACTGATGAGATAACCAAGAAAGGTAGTACAGAAGGAGAAGGTGGTCAAAGATAAAGCTTTTCAGGGCACCTACATTTAGTTAGCAAAACCTGGACAAAGATTTGCAAAGGCAATAGAGAAAAAGTTAACAGGTAATAAAGCGAGAGTTCAATAATTAAAACCTATAAAGAAGAGAATATTAAGAAGATGGTGATAGTGACAAAGGCTATAGAGAGGTTGAAAAGGATAAGAATTGAGAAAAGGCTAATAGATTTCACAATTTAGACATCATTGGTAATTTTTAAGAGAACAGTTTCATTTGAATAAAAAAAGTTTGGAAGACAGACAACTGGTTGTTAAGAAAGAGTGAGATAAAAGTAAATGAATGCATCACTTGTAGATGGACTTCTCTAGAAGTTTAGCCACAAAAAGAAGAGATATAGAATAAATGCTAGTGGAAATGGAAGGAGTAAGTGGATGTGTTTGGCTTTGTCTTGTTTGTGTTTTTGAGGATGAGAAAGACATGAATGTTTGCAGGCAGTAGAGAAGCATCCATATTAGTAAGTAGGAGTGATAGAGGAATCAATCTCCTCTAGAAGACAGGATGAAATGAGGTCACTTATCCATGTAGAAAGGTTTGTCTTAGCAAGGGGAAAGGCCACATTTTATGTGAGACAGAAATGAAGAAGAAGATAGTTGGAAAAAGTATGTGAGTGATTTTAAATTAAGAGAAAAAGAGGGAACTCTCACCTAATAGTTTCATTGTTTTTCAATGATACATGAGGCAATGTTCTCAGCTGAAATGGTGTAGGGGAAGGGAGCCAAATATAACATTTGGAAAAGACATTTTGATAAGTGAGATAGAGAATGAATTAGGAACATGTAAAAGGATTTCCTTGCATCAGAGGGAGCTCAATTGAGTTTACATAAAAATAGATTTGTAGTGGACAAAGTTAACAGTTTCCTCATTTTTCTCCAGCTTCATTCTGCAGAATATAAATAGAAATGAAGGCCATGGATAGAAAGAGTAAATGAAAACTGAGGCTTTACAGGACAAGGTAGGAAAAAGAATAAGGGGATAAAGAGGAATGGTAGCTACACATCATATGCAAACTCAGAAAGAAACACTAGACCACCTCACTAGAGTTACTGACAAATGATTCTGAGTCTGGCCTAGGTATCTGCTGCTATTTTCTCTCTTCTATGTGTTGTAAATAGTTCTAAAACTCAATTGGTCCTAAACTATCTTTAACACTCACCCTAGCCAAATACTTTCCTTATAAGCCAATTGCAATTAGAAGCTCCTGTACTTATTTTCCTACCTTATGAAGTTAAGCATTATCTAAGACTTAATGCAAATAAGCACCATCAAAACCAACCATTTAATAAAGGAACCATGAAAATAAATGGCCCTAAAATGTAGCAGAAAATGAACGTTCCTTGAGAGCATTATTTTATTCTTTGTGTTTACGTTCCTAGCACCTGGAATAGTGTCTAAGTTCTAGACACTACATACTAGGTACTTCATAAATGATTACAAATTGATTTGTATGCTGTCATAAGTTTTACAATTAACAACTCATTTCTGTGTATATTTACTGTTGATAGTGGCTTTAGCGAGCCCAAAATGAAAGGTGAAACTTCAGATGATCTTGGAAAGAGGGGTGTAAGTTAGATAAATAAAGAGGAGCAAAGAGGGTATTCCAGTTAAATGGTATGGTAAGGAACACAAGTTTAAGTTACAATTAGGTTTCATGTAGAGACATCATGAAAACTATGTCTTCTTATAAAATTGGGTTTACAGATTCATGGGATCTAGAGCTACAAAAGGATCCTAGTAATCACATAGATTAGATCTTCCTTTTATATATTGAGAAAAATGAGGTGCAGAGGTTAAAAAGATCTGCGCAAAGTTAGAGTTATTAAGCAGAAGGATGAGGTTTTAAAACTAAGTTCTTTGAATACATATCCAATTATTTTTCTATCACATTATACTTTCATAATGTGAACAGGTTGGGGAGAGAATATAGTTTGTAGAAGGTCACGTAATAGAAAGCCAGTGAAGGCTGTTCTTTTCCTCCCTCTCTGCCTGCCTTTCTTCCTTCCTTCCTTTCTTCTTTCCTTCCTTCCTTTCTTCCTTCCTTCCTTCCTTTCTTCCTTTCTTTCTAATAGAGAACGGGGATGAACAAAACTATGTTTTAGGAGAGTTAGTCTTGAAAGATAATGTTGGGTGGATGAAGAGATGAGATATAAGAAGAAGAAATTCCAGTTCTTGATTCTAGAAATCAACAAAACAACAAGGCCTGGATTCTTGTGGTTTCTGATTTCGAAGATATAAATGCTCACATTCAAAGTTCCAAATTGCCTCTTTTGAGCTGTTTTGAGCTGGCTGTAGTACCCCCTTGAGTATAAGGTAATATTTCATTTGATGATGTGATGTATGCTGAGCACAAAGAATCATAGAGAACTGGAAAAGACCTATAAGTCTCTCATTTTATAGATAAGGAAATGAGGTCCAGACAGGGGAAGTGACTTTGTCAAGGTTAAATAAGCAGTAAGCATCAGAGACAGGATTTGAACCAGGTCAACTTATAGATTTAGTTAAATAAACATGCTTCCTTCAGACAGCATATGCAGATCTTAAGAAATAAATGCACACTGATAGTGATATTGTTTAATATTCATCCTGTGGACTGAGAATAAGAGATTGATAATTTTCTTATATTCTCCTTGACAAATGGCCTTTTCTTATGCTAGGTTTTGTTCAGACCTTTAAGGAGAGAAGAGAAGAGAAGAGAATAGAAGAGAAGAGAATAGAAGAGAAGAGAAGAGAAGAGAAAAAGTATTTATTCAGCACCTACTATGTGCCTGACATTGTGCTAAATGCTTTAGAAATATTATTTTCCTAGACCCTAGGTAGAACTTTTTCCAGCATCTTTACTGCATCTTTAGGGAATAACTGATCTCTGTGGTATCGAACTGTATCATTTATTAAAATGTTACAACATATGATATCTGTAATATTGGGAACAAATGCTGATATTGGGGATTTTTTGTTGATGTTATGCTGCAATGGGGTCTTTCCACTCACTCCTATAATCAGTAAACAATTGTGCTGTGAACGATACATATGGGAATACTTGTACTTCTTCTGTGGTGCTCTTTGATCTCCCTTTTTTGCTTAGATTCAATCAGTTTATTTATCAAATGCTGAATGTTTATTTTTAATGCAAAAAATAACCAGAAGCAATGATTCTTCTAAATCTTACTGCTTAGTTCAGGATCTGATATGTGGTACATGCTAGACACTTAAATACTTGATGATTGATTGATCACCATAAACCATTGAAAAACAATTATAATAGTGTCCAATCCTTCACTTCTTTCCAAGAATAAAGGGCTTTTCCTTGCAATCCACACATTTTTGTTCCTATTGATGTTATAAATATTGTCCTTATTGTCCACATACCAGATCCTACACTAAGCAGTAAGATTTAGAAGAATTGTTCAAAAAAATTTAAATAAACCAGGGCTAAAAGCAGTCTGGAGAAAGTTGCTTCTGGTTATTTTTTGGATTAAAAATAAATATTCAGCATTTGATAAATAAACTGATTGAATCTAAGCAAAAAAGGGGGATCAAAGAGCAATGGAGTGACAAAAGAAAAGACCAAAAGAATCTTTGCCCCCAAAATAATCTAATGAAGAGAGACAACAAACAAATTAATATAGGCAAAGTATAAATAGAATAAATTAAAGATAATAAAAGAGGGAAGGCACTAACAGGAAAGATTTCTTACTAAAGGTGTTATTTTAGCTGAGACTTGACACAGCCTTTCAAAGACTGAGGATCATCCTTCCTTAAGAGTAGAGGCCATGCTGAGTGCAGAAATTCTAGAAAATGTATCTTTGAGTTTGTTAAATGTCCCTTCCTTTGCTTCCCCCCCCGTCTCTCCTGCTGAGTGGGAAAAGGAGTTTTGAAAGCACAGTTTAGTTCCCAGACTATGTTCACCTGAATCCATTCATTAGAGCTTATCCTTAAGAAAACATTCAGTAACTTAGGACCTAGGCCCTATTGCAAGGAATATGTACTCAAGATTTAGGACAGACTGGAACTTCTGAAAGCAGATGATTTTTTTTTTTTGATGTGATCTCCTGTAATAGGCAGGGACCTCTAAGTCTGTCTGGGCATGACTGCCTCATCATTCATAGAAATGGATGGGTTAAATTAATGGCAAACCCTGACAAGGAAGGACCTAATGCCACCCTAGCATCCATGATTTGACTGTCATTTCTTTACCTTCCCGTATCAAATGACATCATATAGCTCTTTTCTCAAGCTCCATTTCTTAGTGCAGGAGTGGAGCAGAGGAGTTGATAGAGTGATAGAAGCACTATATCACCTCTTTCTTTGGGAAGCTAATCATTGTGATAGATTATTTTGGGGGCAAAGATTCTTTTGGTCTTTTCTTTTGTCACCCCATAGTTTTTGCTGAATTAATGCTTGTAGACTTAACTGTAAGCATGTGGGCTTGAATTAAATGTGTTTATTATATGTTCTTTTATTTCTGTCTGGTTCTGCACCAATATAAACCTCTATGTGAAGTACCTTTGTGTAGGTGGCCATTCCTTTGATAAATTAATTCCTTGATGCCATGGTCACATTATTTAAGAGTCAATGAGTTGAGTTCTTCTGTACGAGTTGAAAAGGATTTGGAATTTGCCAGATTTGAGAGTCGATTGAGTTGAATAAACTCAAAAAAAGGCACTGTCTTAACATAGTAAGTACAGTCACCCAGGGATGGGGTTGGAAGAAGTCTGTTTTCTAGGGTTCTATTAGTACACCAGAGAGTTTTATATTTGTCCATAGCTTGTGCTTAAAGAGCTAAAATATCTTTGCAGGTGGGATGAGTTGAAGTCATGCTTCTTTCTGAACAAGACCAACATAATTGCCTCAAGTGCCACTGGGAGGCTAAAAGGTCATGTCTGACAATGTCAAACTATTTTTTGATGTTTCAGCCTAATTTAATTTTAATCTTCTAATTAAGTTTTTTGGCTAATATCAATTTATTCTTTCGTTGAAAGCAGAGAAACTGATAGGAGAGCCAATCATTGTAAGAAACTATTCTCTTACTCAGAGTTCTGTGATGTTGTTTGCAAAGAATTTAAATGATTTTTTAAAAACACAGAACACAGTACTATATTTGAAAGACAATGGACCTCAAATTGACATTGAAAACAATGTAAATAATTAACATGAAGCCAATCTATTTTAGGGTTTTTTTTCCCATAAATTTAACTTTAGAGACGTTTGTGATGCTACTCAATATAGGCCTACTTTTACCTTTGGTTATTACTGTGGTGTTATGTTTAAGTAAAGTCAATAAAAAGAATTTTCACTGTTCAATTTTCAAAAACTGCTGTGTACTATAAATGTTTATTGATTATGGCTTAACATGAAGTTATAGTGTTATACACAAACAAGCACTTTAATTACTCCAAAGATAAGATGGAATAAGAAGCACATGAAATTTCCTTACTCTATTCAAACTGTTTATTCCTAATAGTCATTCTTTGCATCTAAAATCTGAAACTGTAATTCTTGTTCATCTTTCGTTGGTACTTACTATAAAGTCCCTTTCAAATATAAAATACATGAAATTAGATGAATTCAAATTCATCATAAACCCCTCATCATTATGATTCTGATTTAATTGTCTCTTTCTTCCTCTTTCTCTTCCTCCTTCTTATTATCATATCTTAAACTGCCCCAGAGCTGGAGCTGGGGAGAAGGGATGAAAGACTGAGAATGCTAGTCAAGAGATTATTGATTAGGGGTCATTCTAGAGGCCTATACATTCATGAGGAAGGAGACCTAGACTTACCTTCTGTTATCTCAAGAAATGACTCATGGGAGGGGCGGAGCCAAGATGGTAGCATAGGAGCAGCAACATATCACAGCTCTCACATA
>JAQQSU010016113.1:0-11015 GCA_028627135.1 Pseudochirops cupreus
TTAATTAAGGTAATAAATGAATAAGTTTAAAAATGATAAGAAGGTTATTAAGGTAAAGAACTTTTAGCAAGGTGATAAGGTAGAAGATAAATCCACAGGAAAAAAAAATCATTTGCATTTTTATATATCACTAACAAAAACCAGAAGACAACTTTTTAGAGAAATACCACTCAAAATACCAAGAAAATATACAAAATAGTTTGAGCATTAATTTATGAAGACATAGGCAAGCATGTATAAAAGAAACTTTATGACAGAAATAAACATTTGAAGGACCATCCACTACCCATAAATAGGGTGTTAGGATATTTTAAATGTCAGCGCTTCACAGATTACTATGTAGATTCTGTGTAATACCAGTCAAAATAGAAACAAACTTTTTTTCATAAAACTAGATACAACAGTAATAAACATTGGTTTGGAATAACATAGGCAAGAATATGCAAAAGGAAAAGTGCAAAAAAGATATGAAATAAGACTTAACCGATCAGATTTCAAATTATGCTATAGAGTAGTAATGAAAAATCTGACATTGAAATTTTGAAAAATAGATCAGTGGAACAAAAGAAAGAACTTAGTAATTTAATTGAAAAATATATGTATTAAACAGAAGAAATTATTGAGAAGAAAATAGATTTGATTATATGAAAATATATAATTTATGTGACAAGAGGCAATATATTCACCATGTGAAGAAAAGAAACAGACTGAGAAAACAATCTCTAATGTTAACTAATTCTGATATCTATAATTTTTAAGGAACTGAGTCTAATTTTATAAGAGTAATAACAATTCACTAGCTCATATCAAAGAATCAGAAAATTTTTGAAGGAAATATAATTCAGTAATCACTGAAAAATTTTTCAAGTTCTCTGATTATTCGAGAAATGCAAATCAAAACAACTTTGATTTACTGTATTAACTTGTTAGAGGTAGTTAAAAACTAAAAAATACTTTGTACTTTAGTAGGTCAGTCTCTGGGGTAGGTAACAGGCACTGTTAAATTGTTGGTGAAGCTGTGAATTGGTGGGACCTTTTTTTTTTCTTTTTTGGAGGGGGGGAAGGCAGGGCAGTTGGGAGGTTAAGTGACTTGCCCAAGGTCACATGGCTAGTAAGTGTTAAGTGTCTGAGGCTGGATTTGAACTCGGGTCCTCCTGACTCTAGGGCTGGTGCTTTATTCACTGCACTACCTAGCCGCCCCGGTGGGACCTTCTTAAAAAAAGTCTGGTATATAGTAAACATTATCTGTTAGAACTGTGCTATGATGATAGTATTTTTGAAGCTGTGTTGGTAACTTTTCTTTTTATATCATAGAACTTTCCAGGTGCATTCTCCTGTTTTCCAATGAGCTTTCCATTGTAACAGGTTTTTTTAAAAAAGAGAAAAAACTAACACTATGTTGACTGTGCGTGATGCCACATGTGGCATTTCATACCCCTCGTTCTTCAGTTCTCCATGAAAGAAGAGAAGCCTGTTTTCTCCTTTCTTCTCTAGGACCAAGCTTGGGCGTTACAATTATATAGCATTCATTATTGTTTTACTGTTCTTTCCATTTACATCATCGTAGTCATTGTGTATGTTTTCGTGGTTCTGCTGACTTCATTGTGCATTAGTTCATATATATCTCATCTTTCTGTGAATTCTTCATGTGTTGTTCCTTCAAGAACATAGTAGTATATCTTTCATGTGCCATTAAATTAATATACCACACTTTGTTTAATTGTTCACCAATCTGTGGATCTATGTATCTACTTTTTTTTCTATTTCTTTGTTACCGCAAAAAATTCTTCTGTAAGTATCTAGGTGAATATGAAACTTTTTTACATCTTTGACCACTTTAGATTTATCTTAAGGTGATCAAAGGTGTAAAGAAAATTTTCATATTTACCTAGAGGTGGCGCATCTTGATTAAAGGGTATGGCCATTTTATGAGCTTTTTATACTGTAAGTCCATATTGCTTTCTCGAATCGTTAGCCCGGTTCATCGTTCCCCCGGTAGCGTAGGAGTGTGCCTGTATTTCTGCAGCCCTTTCCAAGCAGACCGTTACGGACTTTTTAATGGTGATTCATGGTCACCTTTCATGTGATTATTAACAACCTGCCCTGCCCCCCTTTGACTGCTTATTTGTATCCTTTGGCACTGTCAGGGAACAGCTCTTGGCCTCAGGTGTTTGTGATGTTTATCTAAATATTTTGGCTGACTGTGCCAGGCACATAGTAGGTACCCAACAAATATTTGTTGATAGGTAGCTATCAGAGCCTTGCCGGTAATATTGGATGCAAAGATTTTCCTCCCCTTTGAGTTCTCTTCTTGTCCTAGCTGTAGTGATTTTATTCGTGCACAAGTTTTCAATTTCATATCATTAAAATTGTCTATTTTTGTGATCGCTTCATTTCCTCATGTGGTTAAGAATTCTCTCTCTAGCCATAGTTATTCAGGGTGCTGCCCGGCCGTTTTGTTCTTTTTTTTAAAGATAGAGCATTTTATATTTATCAAATAACTATTTGGAGCTCCGCTGTGGTAAATGGTATAAAATGCTGATCTGATCATCCCTTTTTGCCTTTATTTTTGCTTGTTCCTGTTTTTAAAAAAATACATCCCTTAGTTACTGATTTTGTGAGTATTCTATTCAAAATAAAAAGTCCTCTCTGCACAAAAAGGCTCCTAGTATTTCCATTTGTAACAGTGAAGAATTTAAAATGACGCGCGTGTGTGTCATTGTCCAGCAACTAGAGAATGGCTTAGTAAATGTGATTTATTAATGGTATTCCTAAATCACCAAATAATACAAATATTAAAGATATTTTAAAAATTTAAAAAGTCCTTCACAAAATAATGCGGAAAGTGGAGTTAAAAGAGCGACACGCGGACTAAGGCCGTGCAAAAGGAGCAAGAACATTTTATAAGGAGATCAGGGAACACAGAGCAAACATGTTGTTACTCTTATTTGTTAAATTTAAGAGTCAGTAATTAAGTGCCTACCATGTGCCAAATAGATGTACTAGACACATCAGGAATCTAAGTACATTAGGGTTTAAGATCTTATTTGGGGTTCTGTTCCTCATTTTTGTTTTTTTAATTGTTTGTGTTTGTTGATGCTATCCTTGTTTCTCATACACAGTTTTTTTTAGTGTTCCAGCCTGTACTTTGGCACTTTTTTTTCTTTTTGGAGGGGGGAAGGCAGGGCAGTTGGGGTTAAGTGACTTGCCCACTGTCATACGGCTAGTAAATGTTAAGTGTCTGAGGCCGGAGTGGAGCTCAGGTCCTCCTGACTCCAGGGCTGGTGCTGTATTCACTGCGCCACCTCACCGCCCCTACTTTTACACTAATAAGAGCCCAGTGGATAGTCTCAGACATCATGAAAAACACCTTCAACTTGTAGCCCAATGTCATAACCGAAACAGCTTACAGGGATGTGAGAAATAGCTAGGAGTCACCATTTAGAACAAATCACCATTTTTAATTTTTACCTAGAGTGCCAGAATGCTAAAAGTCAGTCTTTAGTTTGGGGTCAAGTGCCTTTAGCATAAGTACCTAAAAGTGAAGAGATTGATAATGTATGAGTGAAGAAAAACATAAATCCTTCACAGTATTGTTTCTTTTCTGTTCTAGTAGGTTTCTGTGACGGTGAGAGTGATGGATTTGGAGAAGGTATGACGATCATTCACTTTATCTTTTTTTGGTCACATCAGCTCCGAATGATATGTTGGCTCTTCCCAATCTTGAACAGCCCCTCTCTCATTCTAAGCGTCATCATGAGTCTTCTCCTATTTCCAGTAGCTAAGTAAAATTTTGCTTGTGGTTGAACACGCTACTTTACTGAGACCAGCACCTTGTCAGAATTTAAGAACTGAAATCTGTGATTAGACTGCATCTGTATCTGGTTAACATTTTCTGGAGGGTCTTCAGGTCTACCAGTTCCTACTAATGTTAGTAATTTATATTCCTTCTTTTAATTTTATTAAAGGTTCTCCAGTTCAGTCAGATAATAAGTGTGTTTATTAAGTGCCCACTATTTGCTAAGCATTATGCCAAGCACTGGGGATACAAAGAAAGAAGCAAAAACTGCTCCTGCCCTCAAGGAGCTCACAGTCTTATGCAGGAGGCTAACTGCCAACAATGACGTCCAAACAGAATCTAGACAGAATAAGTCACAAATAATACTAGAGGAAAGGCACTGACAGTGGGGCAGACCAGAGAAGACTTCTTATAGGTGATTAATTTGGTTGGGACTCAAAGGGAAGCCAGGAGGCAGAGACGAGGAGGGAAAGAATTGCAGGCTTAAGGGCTGACCAGTAAAATGGCACAGTCAGGGGATAGAGCAGCCAGGAGGCCAAGGTCACTGGATCAAACAGGCCATGGAGGTGAATCAAGCATAGGAAGACTGGGAAGGACAAAGAGGGCGAGGTTCTAGAAGGCTTTGAAAAACAAACTAAGGGTTTTATATCTGATCCCAGAGGGAATAGGAAGCCACTGCAGTTGATAGAATATAGGGAGGAGACATGTTAGAAAGAAATCACTTTGTCAGCTAAATAGAGGATGGACTGGAGAAGAAAGACTTCAGGCAGGTATACCAACCTACAGTCCATGTGTGAAGTGATGAGGGCTCTACTGGTGTGGTGGCACTGTCAGAGGAAGGAGATGTTGCAAGGTAAAATGCACAGGCCTTGGAAACAGATTGGATATGGGGAGGGTGGCAGAGTTAGGAGTTGAGGATGGCACCTAGGTTATGAGCTTGGGTGCCAGGAGGATGGCGGTCCCCTCAGCAGTGTGAGTTAGTTTTAGACATGTTGAGTTTAAAGATGTCTATGAGATATCCAGTTCAAGATATCCAATAGGTAGTTAAGAAATAGGAGACTGGGAGTCAGGAGAGAGGTTAGGGATAAGTAATTAGATTTGAGAAGCATCACCATAGAGGTGAAAATTAAATCTGTGGTAGTTGGTGAGATCACCAAGTGAAATAGAGAAGAGAAGGGGGGCCAAGACAGAGCCCTAAGGGATACCCACAGTTTGTGGATGTGACTTGGATGAAGAGCCAGCAAAGAAAACTGAGAGTAGTGGTTAGACAGGCAGGAGAGAAGAGTGTCAAAAGTCGCAGAGAGGTGAAGGAAGATTGAGAAAAGACCATTCTATTTGGCAATTAAAAGTATCTTTGGTAACTAGAGAGATGAGGTCAAAAGTCAGACTCTAAAGAGTTGTATCTCATTTACCAGAGTGCAGCACCATTTGGAATTTGTATGGACTAGTCCATCAGTACATTCAGTTCAGTGAATACTTACTGAGCGCCTGCCTTCAGGGGCCTAACCTCATGACTTATTCCAAAGACTCAACACCTTAATTCATAATAAAAATAAATGCTTTGCAAAAGATTTTATGGTTTCCTTATGGATCCAAAACAAAAAAAGTCTGATTTCCTGATTTTGAAATTAACCACATAGTAATTTCACATCTATTATAGATATCCTTAGAGAAATTTTAGAATCTTAAGATCATAGGATTTTAGAGTAAGAAGAAACCTACCCTGAAATGATCATTTATTTCAGTATTCTTTATTAACCTAAAAAAGACGTGTTATCTCATCATTTAGAACTTGCCAGATGAAATTCATCTGATGTTTAGAATTCATCCCAGGAAAGGAAGTAAGAATTTAACATTCCCTCAAAGCGTGACTTGAAAGAATTTAACCCAGCCATTTGCTTCACACTTTGGTGCTTGCTTCCTGCCCCAGAGTGACAGGCCAAGTGTACACAGGTAGTAGAACTGTTAGAGCACAGGTGGAACGACTTCTCGTCTGATCCAGCCAATGTTGTGTTTATGTCGCTTCAGTTATTCCTTTCGCCAGCCCTGTGAAAGAGGAGAATCTGCTGAATGTTCCCAAGCCACTGCCAAAACAACTGTGGGAGGCCAAGAAGGTGGGTGAGCCATAGGCAGCCATGGGGCCTTCTGTGGCTGAGTGCATATAGTGTGGGAGACTTGTTGGTCGCATGCGGGATGTTCCCAGAGGGGCGAGCAGAAGTTGGCAGAAAGAGACCAGAAGACTGGTCGAGGGAAAGATGTAGGAAAGAACACCCTGAAGCTAATATTACCCTGTGCTCCTGGATGGCTGAAATAGCACTATCTCCTCAGGGGAGCCGCTGATTATAAATTATCCACGTGCTCAGGGAGAGGGTCCAAAACCTATCCTAGTAAGATCCAAGCCATTTAAAGAAAAACTTTGTATTATAAACAAGATTGAGAGGTGGCATAGTATGAGGCTGGCCTCTGAGGCAGGAAGACCTGCATTCAAATCCCACCTCTGACATATCCTGGCTGTGCAATTCTGGGCAAGGCATTTAACCCCATGGGGCCTCAGATGGCTCTCCAAGCCTGTGACCTGCAGATCAGTAACTCATGTGCTTTTGTGGAAAAAGTTGTTTCCTTATAATTGCCCATATTAATGATGTCACAAATATGTTTAATTAAATTAATGTGGCTTAGCTGTTTCACATCATCAGAATATTTTTAAAAGGAACCTGAGTATCTTGAGTCACAAATTCTTCAGAAACTCTGGTTTAAAGGTCAAGTGAATTGCCAGAGTTCACTGGCTATACTGACAGATTATTTGATTTCCATGAGCTTTTATCTGTTCTGATCTTCAAACAACTCTGTGTGTCTGATAAAAATGACCTGGTAGAGAACCAGCCCACTTCCAAAGAGATGATTAGCCTAGGCCAAGGCTCCACAATACTTGGCTTGCTCTTTCTTCCTATAACACCATCAGTGAGACTGGTTCTGTTAACTTAAAAAGTAAATGTATATCTCTCTCTTCATTCCTTGATTAGTCTAAAAATTCTAATTGCTAACACTACCTGCATCCTGTTTGCTTTTCCCACTCCTTTTTCTTTCCTCCTACTTTGTCTGCCTCTGTCTTTGGCATTGTATTGTTTTAGAAATGGTCATTGTAAAAACTGGTTTTCTAATAGGAGAATTATTGGTAGAGCACTCTGTGCCCTTTGGAGGAAGAGTACTCCAGAGTCAATCCCCAAACATGTATTTGCCCTACTAATATGTATGAGAGAATGCTAGTTCTTTTAAAGTTTCCAGAGTCACAAATGCTTCCATGATGGCCTACCTGGTATCCCTGTGCGCAGAGAAAACAACGTGTCTGTTCCTCCCTGACTTCTTGCAGCATTGTCGGTCGCCCTTGTCTTTGGGAAGGTGACTGGGTGAGGGGGAGTGTGTGTATCTGGAAGATCTTGAAATTGTGTGTGGATCTGTGGGATCTCAGCAGGGGGCCTGCTCTTTCCACAAATACAGATAGCATTTCATCCTGGGTAATTCTTGTCCCTGTTTTTCTGAAATCTTCCCCCAAAAGATCTACATTATGCCCTGGAAGTCTTTCTCAAGTAATTTTTTACTTACTAGAATTTTAATTACTAAAATTGAATGACTATTTCATGAATACCAGTGAAATATTTGAACTGTCCATCTATTATTATTCTTCACTCTCGCTGTGTGACTGACCCATCCTTTCAAACGATAACACATGTCTTTTATCCCAATTTTTTTGCACATGAGTCTGATGGCCCCATGATCTCATTGATGTGAATATTGCCACTACCGAGGTAGACCATAGCCGCTCCACACCTTCTCATCCCGTACTGTCCTTGTCTGCGTCACGCCATAATTCCCCACAGAGGATCTAATTTACATGCGTAGTAGAAAACAGAAGGGAGCCATATTTCGAGTTTTTATTTTGTTGTTCTCTGTGTCCAAAAAAAAAAATAACCACCTAGTGGTCATTCTTTTGGTGATGAGCCTCTCATGTGAAATTAGACTGGACCTTTGACTGCATACACAGAATGTTGCTGGACTCATACTTGCAACTTCTCTGGCTTGGCAAAACCTGCCAGCGTTTTTAATCTTCTGACTTGACTTTGGAGAGCTGAAGATCATCTCAGTGCCTTAATTAAGCATCAGTAATATTTTGCTTTGGGTTCATTGTGCCCGGTAAAATATTTTCAGGAATGCGAGTTTTTAGGGACTATTTCCCAATAATTTGACCATTTTCATCTAACACTGTTGAGTTGCTTGTGCTTGCCCTTTCTTGGACTATTCTGTTTTCCTGTCTTGCCTTCTCTGGAGCTATTTTTTAAATTAGATACATCTACTTTTTAATCTTGTCTTGTTTTCTCTCTAACTCAGTTTGAAAAATGTTTGTTTAAACACAGTTTTGAGCTCTTTGATGCATCATATTCACCTTGAAAAGATTTTCAAGAGTAGCAGGGGTCCCTTCAAAGAAGTTAGTGTGTACCTCCTGTGTACTTTTATCTATTTCAAACGTTAAAATCCATTTACAAACTCAATGTCTGGCTTGTGGGGGCTAACTAACTTCTATGTGCTAAAACTTATTTGGGCTGAAAAATGCTGTTTTCTCGTTCCCAGAATATGTAAGAAGGCATGTTTCCTGTTAACTTGATGTCATGGGATGTAATCCCAGTTTCCTGTGTCTCTCTCCTAGATTCAATCCCTTTCAGCTCGCCCTCGATCCTGTGATGTGGGAGGTGTCAAGTAAGTAGCGTCTGCCACTGTTCCTCTCTCAGGAGCTATCCTGAGGTGTTTTGCTTCAGAAGAAAGTCCCTCTACCCCAAGTGGGTAGAGGGCTTGATTTGGAACTTTGGGAAGTTTAATACCAGTTCTATTCATTCATTCCAAGTATGCTGAGTTTAAATATACCTTGTACCCAGCCTGCTTTTCTGGCAAACTACAGAGCTTTAAAGATACTACATTTGAAAAGGTAGCTTGGAGTATCTGTGGGAAAATGAGAGTTGTTTACTTGTTTCTTCTCACTGTGGCATGAAACTGCTCCCTCATTTGCCACCAGTGACTTTTGTAGCCACATGTCCTTGATCTCCCTCTAGCATTAGGTGCTTGACCACCCATTTCTTCAGAGAGAGATCTCTGGCTGGTTTCTGTATCACAGCATGCTGCCATCTTTCCTTCTTATAACTAACTGATAATTGTGAATGTTTTTAAGATTTGTTTATTTCTCTCTATCCTTTTTTTACATTTTTCTTTATAGAATTTATATTCTCTAGGTCTTATTCTTATCACCTCATCTTCAGTCCCATATTTCCTAAAGAAACTTTTATTTGAATAACATTCACATTCAGTTTATCTGCAACTTAAAGGCTTCATCTTTCTCATTCCTCAAACTGACTTTCTTGGCTCACATCCTTATTTCTGTCATCAATAATACCCATTTTCCCAATCTTCAAGGCTCAAAAATTTAGTCATTTTAAAATACAGAGTCAAAGAATCTCAGAGGTAGACTGGATCTCAGATGTCACCTAGTCCAGCTTGTCTCTGAGCAAGTGTCTTTGACAAATCTCATCTTTCCTCAAAGTCTTTGAAGGCGACCCATTCCCTTTTGGTTCTTTTCCCCTTAGATCCATCAGGTCCTTTTTTATTGTTCCTTTACTGCTTCTTTTGGTATCTGTTTCTCTTCATTCCCAAAGGACCATCTCAGGCCCTATCCATTTTTACCTGAATCACTTCAGTCTGTTCTGCCTATAGTTATTTTCCACTTTAGTCCATATTGCATACTACCACAATACTTGTCTTTCTTTTCCCCAGCAACTGAGGTTAAGTGACGTGACTTGCCCAGGGTTACACATCTAGTAAGTGCCTGAGGCTGGATTTAAACTCAGGTCCTCCTGACTCCAGGGCCAGTGCTCTGTCTACTGTGCCACCTAACTACCCCCTATATTTGTCTTTTTGAAGAGCAAAAAGTGACTTCTTTTTTTTGGAGGGGGAAGGTAGGGCAATTGGGGTTAGGTGATTTGCCCAAGGACACATTGCTAGTTTTTTATGTTAAGTGTCTGAGGCTGGATTTGAAGTCAGTAGCTCCTGACTCCAGGGCCAGTGCTGTATTCACTGCGCCACCTCGCCTCCCCAAAAAGTGACTTCTTAATAGGTGAAATCCCAGCTCCTCTGTGACGTGTCCTCCTCACTTTATCTATCAATCGGTACATTAGCTGACATTTATTGACTCCTATGTTCCAGGCACTAGGCTAAGTGCTGGATATAAAAAGAGGCAAAAGATCGACCCTGCCCTCAAGAAGTTTATAATGTAGTAGGACAGACGGCCAGCAAATGAAAATCATCCCAGTAAACTGTGTAAAAAGGTAAATAAGAGCTTCACAGAGGGAAGGCGCCAGGGTTCAGAGGCATTGAAAAAGCTTCTTGTTGAAGGTGGGATTTTAGTTGGCGCTTCAAGGAAACCAGGAAAGGCAGTCGTCAAGAGCTGAAGAGGGAGAGTGTTCCTGGCATGAGGCTGCATGGAGCCAGGGAGTCAGTGTCGCTAGACCAGAGAATGTAGGTAAGGCGTAAGAAGACTGGAAAGGAGGGAGGGGATTATGTCATGGAGGGCTTTGCAAGCCAAGCAGAGCGGTTTGTCTTTGTTCCTGGAGGCATCAGGAAACCACTGGAGTTTATTGAGCAGGGGGATGATATGATCAGATCTGCACTTTAGGAAAACTACCGGGGCGGAGCCAAGATGGCGGCGTAGCAGCAGCAACATATCGCAGCTCTCACATAGCCACCCCAAAATACCCATAAAACAGGACTCTAAACCAATCCTAGAACTCCAAAACGCACACAAAGATACTTCCCACTAAAGTCACCTCGGCTACGAGGAACCATATCAGCACTGCGAACCGAAACCAGCCTGCCCTGAAGCCGTGGCTGTACCCCGGGGACGACTGGATGGGAGGAGTGGAGGAGCCTCTCAGGTGAACGGATTTGCAGCAGCTGCGAGTGGGAATTGCGAAAGGGGGAGATAAGCAGTCCGGCTGGAAGGCCTCCAGAGCGGAAAAGCGAAAGGCAGAGGTTTTGCACCCGCCTCTGCTTTGTAGCTTCCCGCCCGCGGCCTGCAGACAGCAGGGGGACTTAGCAATTGTTTTCAGGCCAGTGCTCTCACGTTGAGCGGCCTGGATCTGGATTGCCGTCTTGGGCCTCCATCTTGGAGTCTTTA
>JAQQSU010016114.1:0-11015 GCA_028627135.1 Pseudochirops cupreus
TAAAGTGACATAAAAAGTTAGTGATTATTTCTACTTCTTTGCATCAGCTTTTGTCAATACCACCTAATTGTTCTTGTCCTTAAGATCATATGTTTCCAAGGTGTCTTCCCAGAAAGATTAAAAGTCCTAGATGTGATTCAAAGAGTGATTTGATTCTATTTTATGTTATCAGAAGTATGCAACAAGATCAAAGTTTTGGGAAACTCAGGGTTTGTTCAACTTTAACATTGATATTTTTTGGTTGGAGAAACAAGATTTCATCATAAAATGAATTTATCTAAGTTCTTTGTTGTTCTTCTTTTGCCCAGTGAAACAAGAGCTATGCAATGCTGAATTTAAAAACAACAATGATAAAACACTACCAGAATTATTTTTTCTATTTTCCTAAAGAAACTTTTGGGAATAACAATTTTTACCAAAAAATGTGCTTTTATTATTTTCGTAGAACAGTTATCTATATATTCAAAGAGGATTAGATTTGTGTTTATATTCTTATTGAGACACCATTTTATTTTGCTAAATATGATTTCTTTAATTGTTCAAGATTCTATTTTGGACTTCTCTACAACATGTTCATTTTATCATGCATATACCTTCTTTAAATTACATGTTGATTAAATAGTTGGCAATGAAAAGAAGCATATTTTAGTCTTAGTTTATTTTATTTTTTTAGTTTGCTTAATTCTATGAATTGAATTTAGATTCCTTTGAGTGTGAGGTTTTTAGAAATCACTATTTCCTATGTATTTAATTATCTTTATAAAAACCCCAACAGCCTTTAAAAAAAAATACTTAGTTTAAAGTAAACCTTAAAAACCTCAACTTCTGCTGTCTACCTAAAAATACTACTTTGGGATATTTGAAAAAAATGGACATCCTACAGAAATGCTCTAGGTCATTGACCTCCTTCTGGCTATAAGTAGTACCTGTGGACCTAGGGTTGCTCAAACCCAGCAGGCAGGATAAAAGAGGACACGGAACAAACAGCATCCATCTATAGATCAGAGTTTATCTTGGTCTCTCCTGCTTTTTAACACTCTAATATTAATTCTCCTTTGAGACTCTGAACCCTTTTGCCCTGTTTTTCTCCTCTGCTTTTAGAGCTTCAACTATTACTTTATAACTCCTAGATTGACATTTCTAACTCAGATATCTCTGAAGTTTTCAGTCCCACATTTCTAACTGTCTGCTATGTCATGATATGGATCCTTCCTCCATTCCTGCCATCAATTCAACATATGTAAATCAGATCTAAAACTGAACACATATTTCCTCCAAAGCCAGCTTTTCAGCTAGGCTTGCCAATTTCCGTAGATACCATCATTTTCTCTTTCATTCAATGATAATTTTTGACTCTTTCCTCTACCATCTCCTTCACTCTGACATCCATCAAGCTGCAGTGATCTCTAGAGATATTTTGACAGTAAAAAAATATAGTCGTGTTTACTTCTTGAAACAAAATTTAACATTATAATTGTACATCATATATATTTATTATTCAATTCATTTGATTATGATAAAGGTCTATAGACTATAAATGGTGTAATGATAGGGTTCAATGACGTATCTCTAATTATATATATATATATATGTATATATTTGTATCCATTATCATTGATTTAATCAGATAGAATTCTTCCCTTCTAACATTCTTCTGGCACTGTCCTTAATTCTCACCTTTAACCATATTCTACTGTGACTTCTGAATTTGGAGCCCTGCTCTAATGATTTTTCTCTTACCTCCATGTACTTGTTACTTTTGAATTTAACTCCAAATCAGAAAAGTAAACTTTTTACATGTTGGTTAATAATAGTTTTTAGATTTTGCTTTATGAAAGTTTTTTTTTTTTGTACTAAGGTGTGTGTGTGTGTGTGTAAAATAGGGAGGTTTCTGTGGATAATTCAACTTGCGCGTATTCTTATAATTTATTATATACTTTTCTTTTTCTTGCCTACCTTTCTCAAAGATAATTGGATTACTATTATCTTAAATACCACATTTTAAAAACATCAGAAATTGTGGTTATCTGAATGTGATCTTAAAAATAGATTTGGAATGCTAAGTTCAAATTTGCCTATTCTTTATGCTAGCAAAAGTCACTTTCTGCTAGAAAATAATTTTAAAAAAATAAGGAACTCACAGAAAACTGATGGATGATTAATTTAATTCATTTAATGAACATTTATCAAGCATCTATTATATAAGAATCACTATGCTAGGTGTTGGGGATACAAAGATAAAACAAGTTCACAGTGAAGGCATTTGTAGGAAAATGGATGAATGAATGAATGAAATGCATTTATCAAGCACTTAACATATATCAAACAGTGTTCTAGTTTAGGCATATAAATAGAAAAGTGAGATTTTCCCTCTTTTCAAGGAGCTCACATTCTAACTAGACAACACATATAGTAGGTTTCATCTGCAGAAAAAATGGTGAAGTCTCATGGTGCTGAGGGTACAGAGACAGGCCAAATGTTAAAGTTCAGTTTTGTATGCTTTACCATAAAGACTATAGTTGGTGACTTCCTGACATTTAAGAGGTGTGAGCTGCTTTGTATACCTTGCATGTGCTGAAGAGGAAGGATCCATATCATGACCTTTGTTTGGAAAGGATTAGGACCTAGGCCTGAGGTCCAGAGTGGAGTGAATATTCCAGAAACTTTTCCAATATTGAATGGGGTGGCAGCTGGATCTAGCCAAGAGGGAGAAATGGGAAGGGGCCATTGACAGTCAGGTTTAGAAGAAGATAAACCATGAGAGGGGGAGGTGTCTGGGCAAGGAGAGGCTAGGGTTACAGATTCACATGCTAAGATTTCAGATATAAGAAATATACATATATGACACAGTGTTATATAATGGAAAGGCATGTGGGACTTGGATACAAAGAAGGCATGGGTTCAAGATGTGTCTCTAATATATATTAACTGTTTGACCCTAGGAAAGTAATTTAACCTCACATTGCTCTCGGTATCCCTCTGAGATCATAAAACTCCTTCCTGGAAGTTCTGTGCAGTATTGAAAGTTCAGTTTCAATCCTTATTCCTATCTCAATTCCACTTTGAAAACATGACCATCCCAGGCAAACCATGTTCTAGCAGTTCTGGACTCCATTTAGCTGGCATCCTATTTCTGGATCACTGTTGTATTTGAACCTATCTTTTGATTCTGGGTGTCTTATCCTATTCAAGTATCATTCCCAAAACTAAGCAAGCATCAACTATAAGTATAATCTATATTCACCTTTATTTTGGTATTTCTTTTCACTCCATCTCTTTCCCAAATGGTTGAGGGGGCTTTAAAAAATAAATATTTTTGTCATTCTCAGAGGTATAAATGCAATTCCCTTTTACTAGGATAACAAAAAAATATACCTAAGATTCACTATGCAGTATGTTAAGAGGCATATTATATAGATTACACTGTTCAACAGCTACGTCCTGTTCTGATTGAATCAAAAGTTCTTCATGGTTGACCTTAAGATGCTGGGATTTGCCATTTTTTTATTCTTACTTTCCAAATAGTAAAGGCAAAACCTATTCTTGCAACCCGGGAGCATGAATTGTATTCACTGAATGACTGGTACCATTTTAGGAAATGTTTTTGGATGTCTTTTTTTTGTTGTTGTTGATGTTTAATTATAATTTTCTTTACAAGAGTAATAGAGCTTGATGAGAGCGGAAACTAACGGTGTCAATATCGAGTAAAAAGAAAGAGACAGGAGAGAGATGTGCTCATGGGATTATTTTCTCCAAGGTTTTCAGTTGCAAGTATTTTCTAAGAATCTTCCACAAATGCCCTAAGTTTAGTCATTATCCCTTTCTTCTCTTTCCAACCTACTTTGTTATATTTAAGTTTGCTCTTTTCCCTCATTTTTGGTAAGATATATGGTAGAGTGTGTTACCCACCAGTAAAATAGTAATAGGTTATCATTTACTTCTGAACATTGTTTGTAAAATTACTTGAAAATGCACATATATAATTCATATTCTGATCCATGTGGGCTAGCGGTATAGTCATTTATATTAGTCTTCATTTCAAATCTATTTAATTATTTTTCATAACGTGGAGAACATGCCATTTTTATCACATAGTGAGTATTTCACTGTGCATGTGCCATATCTCCTGCTAAACTATGTGATTCATGTCTTTTTTAATCTTTGCGTATCCTGTAGCATCTAGCATAATGCTATGTACGTAGCATAGATATTTCATAAGCATTTGATGAATGGAGGATGATGTGAACAAACAATAGGAGATCAGACAGTACATTAGAAAGCCTGACTCCTTAGATTCAAACTGCACTTTTGGAAAAGGATCAAAAGAAGGATTTTGTGTTGTCTTGTCCATGAGTAGAGCTGGTTTTAAAATCAATAAAAATTCCATGGAGGAAGGAAATCCACAGGGATCACAAAGCAAAATTTGTCCCTAAATGCCTTCGTGATTGCCATCTGTTTGCTCTTGTGTTTTTCACTTCCCCTTCTCCCCACATAGACAGATTACTTTTCTTTCTTTCTCTCACCTCATTGATTCATCCCACTAGGCATTTGTGAGCATCTGTTATTACAATTTTCACAGTAGTGAATGCTATAGTTAGGCTGCAGTGACACCTCAGTTGTGGAACTGTTGCTTCCAGTCACTGGGGACCCCAGGAAGGCTCGTTCTTGCAGTGGGCATGTGTTGTGTGTTAGGCTTTCAGGGAAGTTTGAACGAAGTCTTTTTGACTGTTTTGAATTAGTAAATGATAAAGAAAAAAAGATGCTACCTTTTTTGAAAGTGACATTTGGTGTGATGCTGGATAGATACTTTACTGTTCAAAAATAATGCTTCTATGCATTTTTGTAAAAGCTCTCTCCAAGGAGTTTGAAGCAATTCACAGACATTGTCTCATTCATCCTTCACAACTCTGTGAGGCAAGGAGGGAAAGCTGAAACTTTCCAGGTGGCTGTTTTATAGAGTTCTAGCGGCTAATTTTGAAATATATTAGGAGTTAAAGGCATTTTAGATAACTCTTGAGCATGCTCAATAGGAAGCTACAAAAAAATTCTATTATTTTATCTTACTTAGTGGCCAGTGTGGTTAGAGTTTAGTAATTCAATAAGTTTCTAAAAGCTTAATATATGTGATATATGGCAGTAGGGTGTAAACATAATTGTACTCCTCCAGAACATTATTCACTTAGATAGTAAGAAAGGCAGTATAGGATAGTGGACAGAGACCCAATCTTTGAGTCAGGAGGATTTGGGTTCAAGAGCTTCCTCTGCTTTCCAGATATTTTCTCTGGCTGTCCCCCAGGCCTAGAAAGTTCTCTCTCCTCTTCCAATACTGGCATTCTTAGAAGCCTTCTCTAATCTCTCTTCATTCCAGTGCTTTCCTCCTTTTAGTTATTTCTTATTTATCCTGTATGTAGCTTACTTTGTGTATATTTATTTACATATATAAATAATGTTCTCCACTAGGTTGCAATCTCCATAAGGGCAGGAACTTTCTTTTGCCTCCTTTTATATTCCCAGAGTTTAGCATAGTAACTGTCACATAGTGAGTGTTTAATAAATGTTTGTTTTCTTTTGTATATTGTCCTGGCTGTATGCCACTGGGCGTTAGTAAACTATCAGTGCCTAGGACCGAGGCAATACCCTCAAACTATTCATTGTGCAGCAGATCCTAACCTGCCTTGGTAGAAGAAGTTTCCTCATCCGAGAGGAAAACATAGTTCTAGTCCCTATCTCTAAATATAGTTCTAACTATAGCACATGCTTCCATGTATTCCCATCTAGGATAATATTGTTTCACTATTTCAACTCTTTCATTTACGTCATTTGTTGGCAACTACATCTGTAGATAGTTTATGGCCTTTAATTTTTTTTTTTCTTTTCAAGGGGATTTGTTGCTGCCACAGTATCCTGTGCTCCCACCAGTGGCTATTGTTGTTTTATGCTCGGGTGATGAGAACCTATACATATTCCATACTCCTTTCATGGTCAGGAATCTTCCATGTTCCCAAGATGATGTCAGTAGGAAAGGAGTTCCAAGATTGAAACAGAGATTTCAACCAGAAAGGGGCTTTAGTTAGTTATTTTGATCATGTCTTACCCTTCATGGACAATTTGGGGTTTTCTTGGCAAAGACACTGGAGTTGTTTGTCATTTTCTTCTTCAGCTCATTTTACAGATGGTAAAACTGAGGGTTAAGTGACTTGCCCAGGCTCACACTACTAGTAAGTATTTGAGGCCAGATTTGAACTCAGGAAGATGAGTGTTCCTGGCTAGAAACCTGGCACTCTATCCAGTGAGTCACTTAGCTGCCCTAAGGTCCTTAGAAGTCACTCAGTCCAAGTACTTATTTTACATTTCAATTCAATAAACATTTATTAGACACATGCCTTGAGCTAGGCACTGTGCAAAGCACCAAGAGCTAAGGTCAAGAGAGGTTCAAAGATTTGCCCAAGGTTACACACCTAGTAGGTATCTGAGTCAGGGTTTGAAGTTGTGTCTTTTAGACTCTTAAGTTCCAAATATGATGAATTAATGCTTCTCAATTCTCAGCATACCATTTTTCAAAAGTTGCCAATTTCTAACCTAGTTTATGAGTCCTACATATTCCATTTAATCCAATTCCACCTAACTCAAAATGACAAGCTAGTGTCTGATATTTAAGTTTGTGACTCCCCCTACCTCCCGCCCATGCTGAATCTAGGGCTAATTTGATTTCCTCATACATTAGAGACATTGTTTAGTTGTTTTCTCTTTCTAAGCTCTTAGAACTCTTCCTACCCTTCGCTCAATTTTTCACATATTTGTGTAAGGATCTTGTAAGTTAAAAAATGGCTTCAAACTAAGTATATTATCAGGGTGGAGAAAAATGTTTTCATTTTTTTTTTCATTCACATATATTTTTATTTCATTCATATATATATATATAAATATACAAATACACACATATAAATATATATACATGTATATATATTTATATGTGTGTGTGTATAAAATAGTTAAATAGCTATTTCCTGATGCATTCTCCTCCTTCTCATATATCCTTCAAAGATAAGGAAAATTGACTAACATCCAGACTGAGTCTGACAGTATGTGTGTGTGTATGTGTGTGTATGTGTATACACAAACACAAACTTATACATATACACACATGTTTATATATAGGTACATGCATACATACATACATATGCATATATAGAGATATAGATACACACACATATATATTCCATACCTCTAGTGAGAGAAAGGAGATACATTTCAAAGTCATCTATTTCAATTCCTTTATTTCATGGATGAAGAATCTGAGTCCAGAGTGGTTAAGGTTACACAGGTAATGAGAGGCATAGCCAGGATCCGAACTCAACTCCTTTGCCTCCAAATCCAATGTTCTTTCTTATGGTACACCATAAACCTGTTTCATTATCTATTCTGTATGATCAAGATTCATACCTTCTTTTTAATTCAGCTTTCCTTCTTTAACTTTAGGATAAAGTATGCAATAATGGTACAGATAAGCAGACATGACATGACAAAGAGAATGATGGCCAGCAATAGATAGCCAAAGAACGTGAGATTTTTACCATTTTTAGACTTATACTTGTTCCACAAAGTAACATTTCTTCTAGCTCAATGTTTTTAAGTCCAACATGGTCAAGACAGACAAAATTGAGGCTTAAAAACCCCTTTGATTACCTGATGGTGAATAGTTTAACTGGAATGACAATGGCCAGAGTGGTTCTCAAGTCGAAAAAACTAAGCTATCATAAGTGACCTTTCTGCCCCTATCAGTTTTGCTGCAGAGGACCGTTCACAAACTTCACATTGGGGGTAAACACAATGTTATATTTTCTTGACAGGAAAAAAAAGAAGAAAGAAAAGGTATGATCACTATACCCTCATGAATGTCTAGAGCTCAGGTCATCTCTAGGCCTCTTTTATGTGTCAAGAAATAGCCATCTCCTTGGAATTAGGCAGAAGGGAACAGTCTGAGCTGACCCTGTCTGGCACTTGAAAAAGAGGTCTCTCATCCAAATAAATGGCTTTCTTCTGATTCTGTCCTAGAAAGGGAAGCTAAGAATGCTTATTCCCATGATGATAAGAATAAAATAGGAAAAGCTGGGTTAGGTGATTTGGCACAATGTCTTAATGTGAAAGAATAAGGGCAAGGTACAACTTTTAAACAATGTATTATAGCACTTTTTAAAACCTTTACATGATTTGAAGAGAGGGAGAATGGTGCACAGAGTGCGCTATATTTAAGGGTCAGAAAAATCTGTATTTGGATCCAGCCTGTATAACTTGCTACCTCTGTGACTTTGGTCAAGTTGCCTAAATATGTGAAATAAGTTGCTGATATGTGAAATAAAGGAGTTTGACTACATCTTTGGGTCAAGCTCAAATAGAAACAAATTCCTGCAGGCCACAGATTGACTTAGAAACCCATCAATTCACATTATCCATGTTTTATTATTTTTTGTTTTGTTAAGCATTTTTCAATTGCATTTTTGTCTGGTTGCTACCTCACTCCAGAATGTTGCTAAATTTGGCACTTCTGCACTAGATGATTTCTAATTCTATGCCAGCTCTAAAGTTATGATCTCATGGTCCATGGCAATAATTGCCATATTGATATTGCTCACTTTAATGACTTTGTTAAGTGGAATTTGTCCAGTTTCCTTGATTGATTCTATTCAACTCAAGCACTGCCTTCGGCTGAAGGATTTTTGGTTGTCCCAGCTTCTAGTGCTTTTCTCTACAAAGTTACCTTGCTTTATACAGTTGTTTAAACAGTGATACACACACATGCACACACACACACACACACACACACACACACACACACATACATAAACACATACACATATACACATGCAAGTGAGATCATAGTCATACATGTATGATATTTGTATATATATGTGAACAACACCCACGTCAATATTGGTTGTGTGTGTATGTACACACACATACATGTTTTTACATACATACCTACATGGCTTTTCCCCAGTTAGAAGGACTGTTGTACTCTTGACTTTCTATCCTCAATACCTAAACTAGTTTCTTAAATGCCATATGTGATTGCTCCATTTATAGTCTTAGTCTTGTACTTATAAAAAGATAAAGAGGGAAATAGTTTTTCATATAGAATTAACTAGATATGTCATTTAATTTTTTTAAAATTGATATGATTTATGTCAGTAAAATATAATAACAGAAAATCAAACAAAGTTAGTGGAATTAATTTATATTTTTGGCTTAAAGTAATATTGGGAACTTCCTCCTCTCCTTAATGCTAAGATCCATGGAAGAATTGTGCATATTGATCTGAAGAGACTAAGCAAACAGCAGTACGACCAGTTTTCACGATAGTAATGTTTCTAATCCCTTAGGAGAGACCACAGTTGCAATCTTATTTCTTGCTAGTAACATCTATAGACTGTATTTTCACCCTAGAGATGGCTTATGAGGATGAATGGAAGTATATTTGGAAAGAAACAGCCGTTTATGGAGTTGATGCAGCTGTAGTAGCAGATTCCCTATGCTTTTCTTGCCACTGGTAGCAAATGGGTCTCCATGGAAAGATGAATTGGGCCCATCAGGAGACCCATGAAAATGACTCAGCTGTGCAGATGTTTATTCCTGCTTTAGCTCTCCAGAAGCTATTATTCTAATTAAAAAGGACAAGAACTAAAGTAGCAAGAATTTTTTTTAAGGCCTCAGTTCTCCTACATGGTTTATTAATATGATTTTCACAAAATATATAAACATATTCCAGGACAGAGATATGTGTATATATAAATATCTCCATGTATACCATACAGTACATTTATAAATACTTCCATGAATTTAACAGTTTTGGCCATAAGCATTAGTTTTGTTTCTTAAATATAAGACATCATTTCAGTTTAGATCTGGGGACATGTACAGTTGGCATCTCAAAGAATTCAGTAGAAAATAACTGGCCAATATCTCATTTTCTTACAATGGAAAATGACCATTGTCTCATTCAGTACCTCCCTTCAAATCTACCATAGAGAAAAATGTTTGTTGCCCCAGTGAGAGTAAATGTGTTCTATTTCTGTCTCCAAACTGTTTTCTAGATTTGTTTTTCTCTTCAACTTATAGGTTCCAGTCCAAATAAATTCTAGAATAGAATGATTGATTTATAGTTGTAAGCATATAAAACTGGCCTCTCTTTCTTTCTGAATAAATAGCAAAGAAATTCTGAAGAACCTTTTCAATATTTCATGATATATGGTAGATATCAGTAAAGATTAAATCAGCATAGCCTACCTTTACAAGCAGTAAGAGCATAATATTTTAATCTATGCTTCATTAATTCCAATTTACTCAGTAGTTTCTCTATACTTTTCCTAAAGTTATGTTCTTGCTATAAAAGACTACGGTAACTTTCCCTAACACCTGGTAGACAGCTCTTGACCTCAGTTTGCTAGTCGAGAGAGCATGTTTTCTTTTTATCATAAAGAGTCTGCTTGCAACAAACTATGCTTTCACATTAGCATATTAGAGAATGCATTTTTACTTTTGTGTTTGCTGATTGACATTTGAATTTCAAAAAATTAAATATTTATGTAAACAGAAGAGCTAAAAACAATCCAGAAAAGAATCAAATGAAAGTTATATTTTACTCCCTCTATTTAACTAGTTTAGGTATTCATATTTTTATAGAAAATTAGGAAAAAAAGATATGCCTCATTCTCTCTCACACGCACCTCTAGAACCCACTGACTCATGTCCCAGTGGGCAAGGGACTCTGTATTCTAGAGTTTGAAAAGTTTTTTTTTTTTTGTGCGGAGCCAAGATAGTGGCGTAGCAGCAGCAACATATTGCAGCTCTCACATAGCCACCCCCAAATACCAATAAAATAGGACTCTATACCAATCCTAGAACTCCAAAACTCACACAAAGATACTTCCCATTAAAGTTAGCTCGGCTACAAGGAACCATATCAGCACTGCGAACCGAAACCAGCCTGACCTAAAGCTTCGGCTGTGCCCTGGGGG
>JAQQSU010016115.1:0-11014 GCA_028627135.1 Pseudochirops cupreus
ATCCCTTTCTTTCCCTTAATAGGGTTTTTTTTTTATTCTTCAGATTAGTTCACTTATACCCACACCCTCTTTCTATGTGCATCCCTTTTAAGTGTCACAATACTTACACAGATTTCAGTATTGACAGGTATCTGCTTCTCATAAAGGGATGTAAACAGTTTGCTCTTACTGAGTTCAAGTTATGTGCATGTGTGAGCATCTGTGTGTGTATGTGTATGTGTGTGTGTGTTTTCCTTGTTTACCTTTTTATGTCTTTCTTGTAAGTGAAGATCGAAT
Source organism: Pseudochirops cupreus (assembly GCA_028627135.1). Taxonomy (NCBI): domain Eukaryota; kingdom Metazoa; phylum Chordata; class Mammalia; order Diprotodontia; family Pseudocheiridae; genus Pseudochirops; species Pseudochirops cupreus. Next base: position 277 of record JAQQSU010016115.1, read on the forward strand.
TTTCCGTTGAGCTCAGGCTTTTTCATAAGGAAAGTCTGGAAGTCCTTTATTTCATCAAATGACCATCTCCTTGCCTGAAATATTATGCTCGGTCTTGCTGGGTAGTTGATCCTTGGTTGCAGACCTAGCTCTTTTGCTTTACAAAATATCACATTCCAATCCGTCCAATCTTTTAATGTAGCAACTGCTAAGTCTTGTGTAATCCTGACTGTAGTTCCATGATATTTGAATTGTTTCTTTTTTGGCTGCATTCAGTATTTTCTCCTTGACCTTGTAGCTCTGGAATTTGGCTACTATATTTCTTGGAGTTTTCAATTTGGAATCTCTTTCAGGAGGAGATCGGTGAATTCTTTCAATAATTATTTCCCCTTCTGATTCTAGGACCTCAGGACAGTTTTCTTTGACAGTCTTTTGGAGGATGCTGTCCAGGATGCTTTTTTCATCATGGCTTTCTGGTAGGCCAATAATTCTTAGGTTATCTCTCCTGAATCTGTTTTCCAGATTGTTTTTCCAGTGAGATATTTTGCACTTTCTTTGAATTTTTCAATCTTTATGTTTTGTTTGACTGACTTTTGCTGCATCATAGAGTCCTTAGCTTCAATTTGACTGATTCTAATTTTTAGTGAATTATTTTCCTCAATTAGTTTTTGAAGCTCCTTTTCCATTTGTTCAGTTTTCATTTTTAGGGAGCTATTTTCTCTGCTTAGATTTTGGACCTCCTCTCCTAGTTCTCCAATTTTACTTTTTAAAGATTTATTTTCTTCACTGAGATTTTTTTCCAATTTGTTCATTGTAGATTTAAATTTATCTCCTACCTCTCTAATTTCATTTTTAAAATCCCTCTTGAGATCCTCCAAGAATGCTTTTTGGGCTTGAGACCAATTCACATTTCCTTCTGAGGTCTCCACTTTGAGTATAGAGTTTGTGTTGCCTTCTGAATTTCATTGTTTCTTGCTCACTATCAAAAGATTTGATGGTCCTAGCCTTTGCAGTTTCCTTTTTCCCCCTTGTGGTTGCCTATATTCTGGATTTTTAGAGTGGATATCTGGTGCAGAAATATTGAGCTTCTCAGGCTGGAAGGTGGGGGTTTGGTTGTTAACTTTGTGAGCTGTAGTGTCTGAGTGACTAGACTAAGGCCAAGGCCAGGACTCTCAATCCCAGCTTACTCTTGAGTGATTAGTTCAATCCTGATGTCTGGGCATTCCCTAATTATTTGGAGCTAGGGGAAGATTCCACATCATTACTCTACTTCCTTTTCCTGTGTCTTGCCCTCAGAAACTTATACTTAATTCTCATGGAAAATTCTTGATACTTCACCACTCCCTGCTTTCCCAACCTGCCACCTTGGTCTTGCCTAACTTTTCTCCCTTTGTAATTTTAATACTTTGGTTAAACTATTGAAACTTATGAACCGAATTTCTTGCCCCTTGTCCTATTACCATTCATCAACCAAATCCCAACCCTGAATTATCCCTATCCATCTACTTGCTACTGTGATATTGAAGCCCACAATTGTGATGTCTGGGTCCTCTACAAATTTCTATTATCTAATCTCAAAGAATCTTCACAGTGATACTTATATTCTTACTCAACGATTCTCTTTTTGTATCCCCACAAAATAAAGTTCCAGATCTCTTCTTTCTTCTCAAGTCACCTATACCATCACTTCAGAGAGCATCTCCTTGCTTCCACTTTCTCTCCTTTCTAATTCCTCCACATTGGTACCAAATTATACTTGCCAAAGCTCAGATCTGATCGTGTTGCAAGTTTCAGTGGCTCCCTATTTAAAATATAAACTCTTCAGCTTGGCATTTCCAACCCTTCACACTTTGACTCTAATCTCTCGTTCTAGACTGATTTCACATTATACCCCTTCATGCACAGTACACTCCAGCCCAACTGACCTGTTTCTTACTGCGCAGACACTACATTACCTCACCCACCTCCATGTGTTTTTACAGACGTTCCCCATCTATGCCTGAAATGTTCTCTCTCTTCACCTCTTCCTGGATCCCTGCCTTCCTGCAACGGCCAGTTCAAGGGCCACCCCTACATAAGGCTTTTCTGATATAACCATCAACACCTCTTCCACCTGCCTCCAATTACTTTGTATACGTTTGTATTTGCCTATTGGTATACGATATAAGAATATAAGCTTCTTGAAGGCAGTATTTTAATTTTGGTGTGTGTATGTCAAATACCTAAGTGCACAGGACATAACAGAAACTTAATATATGTTTTTTGAAGGGAATAGAATTGAACTTACATAGTAGGATGTTCAACCCGTCATGGTAGCATAGCATTAAAATGTTTTTCAGTCAAATGCTGGCTATTGTTGTTAGCAGGGGCCAAGGGACAGATTTGAAGATGAATTATGTTTGATGGACTTCTGTGTCCTTTTCTATCCTCCTCTTCTACTTATTGGTGCCTTTTCTTTCTTATACCTGATACTAACATTCCCACATCCTCCTGAAACATTCTGTTTAAACTAAAATGTGTCTTAAATTCTACAACATTTATACAATTATAAAATTAAACCATCTGTTGTAAAAATGCATTAAGATTTCCAACTTGAGGAGTCAAAAACCCATGACCTCTAACCCTTGAAGTTGTAGCTGGAATTCCTTATTCTTCCCTGCCTTTTAGGTAATGGGAGCAGGGACTACCATTAAAATAAATCACTGAAGGTGACTTGGTGACCTGGGCTACGAATCCAAGGAACATGGGGTCTAGTATGAGTTTCTTAGTTTTCTAGTGAATAATCATATGAAGACAGGGGTTTTGACATTATAAATCCCTAGGAATCACTTTTTGGTTGTTGGATCACCATATCTAGATAAACCCCTCATTTTCTAGATAAGGAAACGGACTACTCATGCTTCAATGATTTGTCCAAGGTCACTTATGTGGCAGTACATAGCAAAACTAGGATTTGAATTCAGATCTCTAACTTGAATGACCAAACAACAAAACATTATTATTATTATTATTATTATTATTATTATTATTATTAGGAACAGCAAAAAAAGAAGAGTTAAGAAAAATCTCCCATAGACTCTAACCTTCAGAAAAAAAGAAGCAAGCTTGTGGCTATTTGGTTCAGGCCAGAACAATGACCTCGATGAAGAGAGCAGCATCATGCATCACTTTCCAAAATTTTCATTCCCAAAGAAGACTCTTGAATGGGCCAGTGAGATCTTCATCACTACTGACTCCTTGTTGTTAGCTTGAAATGAGTCATTTTGCTGTAAATGGAGCCTCCTTGGTAATGGAGTCATCTTAGTATTGTTTCCAGAGGGATCTAAGTTATATTTCACATATGTTTAAAAATGCATGATATCATGTTCTGTGGGGAATAATTCATTTCACATGTAGAAGGTAAGTGGCTAAAAAATAGTCCTAGTGGGAAAAAGAGGTGACAAGGTACAAAATAATAACATGTAGCAGCATATATATTATATATGTACATATATACATAATCCTACTGTGAACATTACTGGGATTAATTAGACAGGAATGGAGAGCTCAGTGGCAACAAATCAGTGCTCCAACCTCCCATGGAAACTTAGATATTATATTTTCTGACAGAAATGTAAGTCACAAGAAAATAGATCAGTGGCAGAATAAAGTTAACATGATATGCAGAGTAAATTTTCAGAATGGATTCCGTTTGTGCTAAAATGAAGAAAACAGAACACCATGGAAGCTAAGTACAGCCAAGTGAGTGAAATGTATAATGAGCTTTGGGGATGGAGGGGATCACGATCCAAGGAAAGGACCCTTATTCCACAAAGCAGTGCTGGCTGCCATCTGGCAACTGTCACACTCTGAAGCCTGTTCCATTTGCTGAGACTTCAAAATGAGAGGTAAAACCTGGAGATGTGAACCCGCCTTCCAACCATTTCCTCTAGGCTCTTTTCCTCTTACAATAACTGTCTCCATGTTTGCTTGTAATTTAACCTATTTAACATTGAGGTCTTCACTATGGTGTATTAGGGGATCATAAATCTCTTTAATAAACTCGCCATAGTGGCCAAAGCTAATAAGAACGTTTGTAAACAACATGTATATAAGTGAAAAATGGAAAATATCAAATATTACTCAGGTTGGGGGGGAGGCAAGGCTGGGGACTGCCATATCAGGGTAGGAAGGACTAGCAATGACCAGAATCCACTTGTCCTTGAACCATATGCTTTTTCTTTCACCCTTTCCCTGCCATGATGCTGTCTCTTTCATCTGATCATTAAACAATGTTGGAATAATGTTTTAATGATTGCTTTATGTTTTAAATAGACGTTTGTCTCCTTCCAAGAAATTGCTCTGAACTACAACTGCGTCAAGTGGTATTTAAGCCTCAGAGTCTTGCAATCAAAGAACAACAAACTTTTACTAAATGTTTACTTTACTGAAACCTCTGGCAGGGATTAAGTACTTTACACTAGGCCTGCTTTTTTTTTTTTTGGAGGGGGAAAGGTAGAGCAATTGGGGTTAAGTGACTTGCCCAAGGTCACACTGATAGTTTTGTGTGTGTGTGTGTGTGTGTGAAGTGTCAGAGGTTGGATTTGAACTCAGATCCTCCTGACTCCAGGGCTGGTACTCTATTCACTGTGCCATCTAGCTGCCCCAACCAGGCCTGCTTCTTGCCTTCAAAAAACTCAGTTGAGCTAAAGAATAGTAACATAGTAATACATAGTAATTATTAATTTAATATTATTGAATGAGTGAAGAAATGGCCATGTGATAGAAAATAATTGGAAGGAAAGCAAAATAATCAGTCAAGTTGGCAGGATATGGGGCATCTTAGTGACCAGGACAAGTGGTCTAGTATCTTTCATTGATCCCTACCTTTTGTAATGAAGGGATTCCCCTATTCCCAGACAACTTAATTTTGGGTAATTAACAAGTTAATTGTTAAAGTTCTTTCCTCTCTATTTTTTTTTCTGTGTCATCTGATTTTCTTGATTATCAATAGACCTCTGAAGTTATAAGTTTTGGTTGGTATTTAAAAAAATTTCATTATCTTGTGCCTTTGGTTTTGTGTGGACATACAGTGTGAAAAGACTTTGAAATCCTACGTTTTTCAGTATTAAGACTTTTTACAGATGTGGAAACAGAGTCAGTCAGTCAAAAAACATTAATAAGCATCTAAGATGTGCTAGGCACTGTATATGCTCTGGGGATATAAATAAAGGCAAAAAAAACCCAAAACAAAACAAAAAACAATCCCTGCCTTCAAGTGACTCACAGCCTAATGGGGGAAAACAATATATTTTTTAAAATACATTAAAAAAGAACCCTGAAGCCTAGATAGGTTAAATGAGTCACCTCAGATCAGCCAACTAATAAGTACTTGAGACAGGATTCAAACTCAGGGTCCTGCAAACTCCAAATCTAGTGACAGCTAGACATCTAACAGCATGTAGAGAGAGCAATGTAGTGCTGTGTAGAATCATTAGATTAGGCTTCAATTGGTTCATATCTCATTTAATAAATTTTTTTTTCCCAGAGATTCTAGGTTTGAATGCTTTTCCTACCAACTGTGAGACCTCTATGAACACAGGGAGATACAGGAGCAAAGACAATTGAAGAAGAATTGGAAGGAGTTGAACTAACCCATTGTAACAAGATTCTCCATGAGGAAATGAGTAATAATGTCAGGACATAGTCAGAAATTATGATGTACTCTCTCCCACCCCCAGTGCCACCCCCAGATCTAGATTAGAAATCAATATTATATAGGCCAGATGTGGATATATCTAGACATACAAATGGAATGCAGGGAAGAAAATGTCTATCAACACAAAATTCTAATGGACTGGTTTTTGATCCATGACAGCAGAAGGTAGAGAGTGTTTTTTCATCCAAGTTATGTATTAAATGGATACCTAAGTAATTTTTTTAAAAAAATACTGAAGAATTCACCTTTAAACCTGTAACAGATAAAAAATAACTCTTTAGGGTCTGCAAAGCCCTTCACATATGCTATTTCATCTGGTCCCAACAAAAACCAAGTGAGGCAAATACTATTATTATCCCCATTTTTATATTAGAAAACCAAGGTTGTATGAAGGCACACAGTTAACAAACGTCTGAATAAGGATTTAAACTCAGGTCTTCCAAGCTCTGTGAAGCAGTTAGGTGGCACAGAGGAGAGAATACTGGGCCTGGAGTGAGGAAGATTCATCTTCATGAGTTCAAATCTGGCCTCAGATACTTACTAGCTGTGTGACCCTAGGCAAGTCACTTAACCCTGTTTGCCTCAGTTTCCTCATCTATAAAATGAGCTGGAGAAAGAAATGACAAACCACTCCAATATCTTTGCCAAGAAATGCCAAATGGGGTCCCAAAGAGTTGGACATGACTGAAATAACTGAGAACAGCAACTTCCTAACTCTTAAAATCAGCATTCTTAACTACACCTAGTTGCAGATAATGGGGAATGTTGCTTAGGTGAGTCATAGGTAATAAAGTTAATAAACAAGTTAATAAAAACTGTAGTCTGTTACTAAAAGTTTTGGGAATATTCTTTTTGGAGGAAATTTTTAAAAGGAATTTGCATCTGTTTCACTTGTCTATGTTATGATCAGGTCTAAAGATATAGCTTACTTTGGGCAGATCTTACCTGGAAATTTTCTGGCTCTAGTTTTAGATAAATCTGACCCTTCATGAAACAGAGAGAAACTCACATGGAATGAGTCAGCCATTAAAAGGAGGTTAGGACCAATTAGGCAAATTGTTATTTAGGACTTTAGCATTTAAAGCTGGCAGAGGTCAACTAATCCAGCTCTTTTGTTTTTCAAGACACAGGAGCTGAGACCGAGAGAAGTGAATATCTGGTTTCAGGTCTTGTCTTTGACACTTAGTGCGTCACTCAGGCAAATCACTTAACTTTGGAGTTTCCCAGGCAACTCTCCATGACAATTTCAAAAATGCTGCTGATCTGTGTTGATGGAGGGAGTTTCCATACTGGGAATTGTCCATATTAATGAAATAATAGGTACAGACCAAATAAGTAGTTCCTGTCATGAAGTCTCCAGTCTTCCTACTTCCCATTTCTGTTCCTCCACTTCTACCAATATGATGGTCCTGAAATGCTGATTTTATCATGTAAATTTTTTTGCTTACAAGACTTCAAATTTCAAATAATGTAAATTCTATACTCCTTGGTCTAGTTTTCAAGACCTTTCTGCAATCTAATTTCTTTGTGTTCCTCAACACAAAACCCCACATCCAATTCAGCCATTTTAATCTACTCAGAACTTTTCCCTAGAGGCAGTGAGGTAAATCAGTGGATAGAGTGCTGGGCTTGGATTCAGGAAGACTAGAGTTCAAATCCAACCTCAGAAACTAGCTGTGTTACCCTGAGCAAATCACTTAATCTCTTTCTGAGTCAGTTTCCTAAACTATATAATGAGGACAGTAATAGCACCTTCCTCCCAGTGTGATTGTGGGGATTAAACGAGATGATCATCATAAAATACTGGCACATTGTAAGTCCCATGTAAATGTTAGTCATTTTTACTATTATGAGTAGTAACTGGGATATTTGTAAAGAGCCTACCATGATGCCTGGCATACAGTGGATACTTAGTAAATGATTATTTCTTTCCTTCTTAAATATGCCCTGATCATTCCTGTGTCCTATAGTGAACTTTTGAAATAATCCAACACATTGTTTTGGCTTTAACTTCTTCTGAGAGGCATGGCATAAAGTGGAAATTTGAGTAACAATGACCTTGGCTTGAATCCTGACTCATACGCTTAAGCTGTCTTATGCTAGACAAGGCATCTAACCTCAAGTAGGGATGATAAATCACCTAGCTCACCCAAGTTTTTATGAGAATAAAATAAGAAAATATATGTAAAGTATATCGTGAACCTTAAATCACTATAAAAATATGAACTATGATTGTCTATCAAGGCTTCTGCCACATACCAGCCCAACATGGCCCTGTAAAATTTGTGCTTAGCCCTTTATCACGCACTGCATGGAATCGTCATACAAGTACATTTACTTTTTCACCTCGGTTGTCTTGTCTCTTCAGTGAGAGTAGAACATCCTTCAGGACAAGGGCAATTTTAATACTCTGTAGCCAGGCAGTTAGGGAGATAGCAAATTCTTAATAAGTATCTGTTGAATGAAAGTATCGGAAAATAAGTCTCTGTTGAATGATAATTGAAAATATTTATTTTCAGAGTGTAGACAAGGTGGTATACACAATTTAGCTGAAAGAAGTCTAATGACCAGGAGGAAGGATTTCGTGTGGTTTCATTTTTACTTTAATTTCAATGATTCCATTCAAGCCAACAGATGTTCATTAACCATGCTATGCACACACTTAACCAGTAATTTGGGACCTTAGGAAAATGCCAGATCAGAGTGATTTCACACAAGACCTGAACTTCATCCTCTCCCCTAACCCCCAATTATTGTAGGAGAACTTAAAGGTATTGGAGGGGGTGGTTTAGAATTAACATCATGGTAAAGTCTGTAAGGATGGGGATTTCACGTCAACAAAGGAAGCCTCTTTACATCAGCAAAAGCAAGAGCTCTATTTGTGGATGTCTACTTAGAATTCATAACAGGCTGACTGAACAAACAAGCAGCTGATCCCCAGAGCTATTTCTTTACTGAAATGTTCCTGAGTTCCAGTTCACAGGACCCTGGGAAGGTATGGGATGCAAAATAAATTCCACCACTGAATTGACCAATCAGGCCCAGAAAGCTCTTGAGAACTCCAGTTTTGGCTGGGAGCATGAGAGCAAGGGCACCTTCAGCTTGAGAATAACCATACAGCATTAAAGAGAATTGCAGTGGGGAGTTTGGGAATAATTAAAGAATGGCTTTTTATGGCAAGCAGATTCTATTTGCTTTTTAACAAAAGGAAAGAAAATTCAGGTAATGTTGATTTCTTACCATTGGGAAAATATTTTCTCCTTTCCCATGATAATCAAACACTTTTAGATTGTTTTCCCTATATTTTGTGTGGAAATTCTTATGAAATAATAAGGAATTATAAAATAAGCAAAACATTCATGTCCCTCTATTGCTAATTAGGACTTGTATAACTTAAGGTGATCCTCTGAAATCTTTTTCTTCACTTCATTGGAAGCAAATAAGATACCATATGTATCTGTAGGCACTGAATTTTCTTTCATGTCATACCTGTGATCTCTTGTTGGTTTCCTGCCCAGGCTTGTTCGTTTTGATTTTTAATTTCATGGATTGCTCAAGAGTTGTTTTTTTTTTTTTTTTTTACTTTTTTGTACTTTTGTAGAGGTTAAAGAAGAAAACAGTTATAGTTACTAGACTCTCTTCCCTCCACACTCTTAGGCCAGTCCCATCCTGGTGTCACCTTGGGACAACACCTATTCCCTGAGAGCCTTGCTTCTGAAACTCTTTTCAGTTACTTGGAGAGGTGGGAACACACCTTGTTTGCTGTCTATAGATTCACCAAGAATGGAGAGTTTCTGGTTCCTACCTCCATACCCTGAAGCAAAACAACACAACAAATCTCTCCGTTTTCACTACTGATCACAGAACTGAGAGTATGTCAATCACATATAGAGTGTGTTCCCAATAAATGGTTTTTAAGTTGAAGGTTACACACCCTTTCAGGGAGTTCACAGAGTTATTACAAGGGAACCTTAAATCCACATTCATTGCCATTTTGATTTTTATCTAGCTCCAACAAAAGTGGACAGAAGTCCATGAAATATCTGAACCCTTCAATACTCACAAAAGTTAGGAATCAATGCTCTATACTAAATATGAAATTCTGACCAAGTGTTTCCCCCCAATTCATCAAGATCTCCATAGTACCTAGATGCACTTTAATCAGACCTGGCCTCTAATTCATACATTTCCTCTTTCCCTTCAAAACTCAGTTCAAACAATACATTCTATGTGAAGTCTTTCCTGATTCTCCCAGGTCCTAGTGCTTTCTCTCCCCAAACTAACCTGCATTCATTTCATATATGCTCCCTCAGTTAGAAACTCCTTAAGGATAGGGACTGTTTCTTAAATAAAAAAAAAAAGTTCTTTCTGCACCTATCACAGTGTCTGACCAATAGTAGGAGCTCAATAAATACTTAGTAAATGCTTGATCCTACTTATGTTTACCTTATTATAGACATTAAGCCTGCCACTGTCAACTTTGTTTGTGGTTATTGTCCTACAAACAGATAAGTTTGATGCAAATTTCCTCAAGGAAAGAAAACATTTTCTCTCTGAGATCGGTATGCTTATATCTGGAATGCGAAAGATAAATTTTAAAATGGATACCATTACAGCCAAAAGACTCCCAACACAATCCGTTTGGAACAGGTTAGTAATGGGAAAGTTGGATTTAATGCTTTTTTATTTTTGTAATGAATCAGATTTTTCCCCCAAGTTCTTCTAGGCCATAGGCTTAATATTTAATTAAATCAATATTTCAGGCTCAGAGGAAAAAGGAAGGTGGGAAACAGAAGAGAATAAAAATTTTGCCTCATTTTAAAAATTGAGCTATTTAGAAAGACAAGGATTGTTCTGCATTGGAATGCGTTATAGTCAAAACTTATGAAATGTCCTCTGGGGGTGTTTAAAAATCATACATTCCTTTCTGTCTGAGAAGGACTGAAGATGATGGGAGAATTGTAGATCCAGTGAGGGTCAGAAATAGTGTTTTCCTTTTTCCCCAAACTGAAGTCTTCAGTCTTTTCAAACCTGGTAAAAATATGCAAATGTATTTTTGAA
>JAQQSU010016116.1:0-11014 GCA_028627135.1 Pseudochirops cupreus
TCTCCTCCTCCCTCTCTCTCCCATGATCTTTCTTTTCCCCAAAGAAGGAATCTAGGGTTTGGGAGCTGTTCTTACTTTGCTTCTTATGCTTATTCTTACTCATGGTTGTTCAGACCGTGATTTTTTTAAAATCTCTGTGGGGCTCTGCTTCCAGAAGGGAAAGCTCTGTCCCAAATTGCTGGGGTCCTCCTGGCTGCCGCAGCTCTCAGGAAGATGCTGGGACTCTTCCTACTTACTTCTGGCTGACTGGATAATGAAGACTCCAGGACTGAGGCCCAAGACAGTGATCCGGATCCAGGCCGCTCAACAGGAGAGCACTGGCCTCAGAATAATCACTTAGTCCCCCTGCGGTCTGCAGGCGGGGGGCGGGAAGCTACAAGGCGGAGGCGGGTGCAAAACGTCTGCCTTTCGCTTTTCCGCTCTGGAGGCCTTTTGGCCAGACTGCTTTTCTCCCCCAATTTCGCAATCTCCACTGACCTAGTTCTGAACACTGATCGCAGCTGCCGCTAATCCGCTCACCAGAGAAGCTCCTCCCGTCCAGCCACCCCCGGGGCTCAGCCAGGGCTTCAGGCCAGGCTGGTTTCGGTTCGCAGTGCTGATATGGTTCCACGTAGCCGAGCTGACTTTAGTGGGAAGTATCTTTGTGTGCGTTTCGGAGTTCTAGGATTGGTTTAGAGTCCTATTTTATGGGTATTTTGGGGTGGCTATGTGAGAGCTGCAATATGTTGCTGCTGCTATGCTGCCATCTTGGCTCCGCCCCCCGCTTTGTGTATATTTGTGAAAGAATGAGTCCCCAAATTTTGAGGGGGTAGGGTGGGGAAGGGAATGCATCAAACTACCGTTTTTGCTATTTGAGTAAGTACCTTTGCTAAGAACTAACTGAATCTGTTAGCTGATTGTAATGAGAAGCACACTGGTGGGGGCTCATGAGCTACAGTGTTAGGAAGATGGTCACACTCAGATTTACCCTCCTAGAACCGTCAGAGTAGTAGCAGAGCTCTTTTGGGAATCCAACTTAACAATGCCAATACCAGATGGAGAAGTGAGCTCAGAAAAGGTACAACAGATGTAATAGAACCTTCATTCATGCAGTGTAAATATAACAAAAGGTATAAATCCAGAGAAACCTGTATGAATTGATGAAGAGTGAAGTGAGCAGAACCCAGAGAATAATTTGTACAATGACTGCAACACTGTAACAAAAACAGTTCTGAAAGACTTACAAACTCTATTACTGTAACGGCCAATCACAGCTCAAGAAGGTGGCTGATAAAGCTGCTTCCCACCCAGTGACAGAGAAGTGATGACCTGGCGATACAAAGTGATACATATATTTTTGAACAAGACAGATACATAGATTTGTTTTTCCTAATGATGCTTATTTGCTACAAAGGAGGGCTGGATTTGTTTTGTTTTGGGGGAAGGCAGTGCAGACACAATTAGGGGGAAGACTAGTAACAATGGTGACCCCCCCCCAAAACAATCAATAAAATATTTTTAAATGAATAGAAGGAAGCTCAGAGAGAGACAGACAGACTATCAAGACAGATTTGGAGCTGAATGTTTTAAATTTATTATGTACTTAAAAAAAAATATTTCCAAGCTGTACTCAGTAGAGATTTTCAGTTAATTTACAATCTCTTTATTCTGTCCTTTGCATATGGAAATGTTCGTGTCTGTTGGAATTTATCAAGTTCAGAATGAATTAAATTTAAATTAAAATCAAAGAATACAAGCTGCAAATCTACCAGAAAGGAAGTATCCCAAACCAGCCCAGAGCAGGATAACAATTGGATCTACCCTTGGGGTCCAGACACATACTAAGCCTGAGCTGCCATGTTGGAGGGCATGGTGCTTGAGCATTTTTCTAATGCCTGTGGTGAGGACCCTCCAACCTCCCAAGGCAATTTTGCCTGAATTTAGAATAGGATCAAGGGTTCTCTAGGGTAGACCAGACACTCCATTTTAAGGGAGGAAACTACTTCTCTAATGCCATTTCCATGCCGCATTGTGAGCTTTGTTTGAGTCTGTCTTCTACTAAGCTGTGAGCTTTTATGAGGCATTGTGGAGGATACAATGGTGAACTTTGAGTTGGGAAGTTGTTGAGTAATTTTTCAGTTGTGTCTGACTCTTCATGACCCCATTTGAGGTTTTCTTGGCAAAAATACTGAAGTGGTTTGCTGTTTTCTTCTCCAGCTCATTTTACAGATGAGGAAACTGAGGCAAGCAGGGTTAAGTGACTTGCATAGGGTCACACAGCTAGTAATGCCACAGTATTTCAGGCTCTATTTGAACTCAGTTTTCCTGACTTCGGCTCAGCACTCTTTCCACTCCACCACCTAGCTGCCTGAGTCAAGAAGATCTAGGTTCAAATCCTCCCTTAGACACTAGAAATGTGACCTTGACTTTGAGGAAGTCTTCTTCTCTATTAGTCTCAGGATGAATGAAGGAAAAAACTTTTATTTTACCCAAAATTAAGATGGTCCCTACACTCAAGGAGCTTACACTCTAAAAGGGGAGGCAATACCAATAAGATCCTAGATTTAGAAGGGGCTTCATAGGCTACCTAGTCCAACCTTCTCATGTTGTACTTGAGGAAACTGAGGCCCATGGCAGTGAAGTAAGTTACTTCCCCAAGGTGACCCAGAAATCAGAATTTGAACCCAAGTCTTCCAGTTACAAGATCAGTGCCCTCTCTTCTGTACCACACTGCCCCCAGCTTCCTTATCTGTAAGACTGGGAAAACAGTAGTTCCTACTATCCTTCCCCCCTTCACTCTTCTCCCCCCGCCGCCCTGGGGCAACTGTGAGGATCAAGTGAGATTATTATAAAGCCCTCTGCAAGCCTCCAACTGCTACAGAAACGTCAGTTATTATCCTAAGGACCAACGTGCTTTAGCTAACTGACCTTCATGCCTCTCCCAGGGCCTCCCTGTACCCAGGAGGCTCAAAGATGCTTGCTTAATGAATTTCTGGATGCCTGGGCTCCATTGCCCAGCCTTCTCTGCTCTACCCATTGTAACTTTTTTTTAAATGTCATCTCTACCTTCGAGATTCAGCAGATGAGCATCTCCTACCATGAAGCTTTTTAGGAATGCCCCAACCCATCAAAACTAGACCTTTCTACATTTCTCTTGTTCTTATTTCAAAACTCCCAGGTTATTCTCTGATAGTTTATGTGGCTCATTTCCCCAACTCAACTCTGAACTCCTGGAGCAAGAACTGTGACTTCTCTGAATTATGTATCTTGGAAGGCAGTGTGTAAGAGGAAAGCACCCTAGGACTTGAAGTCCATAGGACCTGGGTTTGAATCCTGCTTCTGGAACTTCCTCGCTGTGTAAGGAATTATCTCACCTTTCTGAACCTGTTTCTTCATCCATTCACTGAGGATAATAATTGTAACTATCTCATAGTCAAGGATGTGCTGGAGCCAGCCAAGGGAGCCGATTGTTAAATTTTCAGTGCAAGCATTTACATCTCGGAAATCAGCAAACCCTAGAAATCAGGGCTTGATTTATTGGTGGTTATTGTTGCTTGCCTAGACTCAGGAAAGTGATAGAAAAAATGTTAATCCTGAAGATTAAACTTTAAAGTGTGTCAGGAGTATGTGTGGGTTTTTTCCTTTCCCAAAGAATCAGTTGTTAAATATTTACCAGAACATCTCTGGATGTTGTGAGGATCCAATGATATAATGAATTAATCAATCAATAAACATTTATTAAGTGCCTACTGCATGCCAGGTATTGTGCCAAGGGTTGGGGATGCAAGAAGAGGCAAAAGACAGTCCCTGCCCTCAATGAAATACTATACGTAAAGTTCTTTGCTAACCTTAAAGTGCTATATGTTGCTGTTGTATTTAAGTCCTGTCCAGCTCTTCATGGCCCTGTTTGGGATTCTCTTGGCAAAGATACTGGAGTGATGTGCCATTTCCTTCTCCAAAAGTATTGTATAAATACTTGCTATTCTTATTGTCTCTCCTAGGGTCCAGGCACAATGCTCTGTATACAGCAAGTGCTTAATAAATGTTTAATTATAGCATTTCCAAGGTGGCTATTGAACAAGACCCTTTAAATTATGTATCTTATCTCTTCCTCCCACCTCTAACCTGGACCACAATATATTGGCAGGGGCCAAGGGAGAGGAGAGGAAAAAGGGAACATAAAGGAAAAGGTAGGACCCTGGAAAAAACCATCAAAAGGACATGAGGAGACCTGTGTTCCAGCCCCAAGTATGCCACTAACTAGTTTCTTTTTTTTTTTTTTGCTTTTTGGAGGGGGGAAGGCAGGGCAGTTGGGGTTAAGTGACTTGCCCAAGGTCACATAGCTAGCAAATGTTAAGTATCTAAGGCCAGATTTGAACTCAGGTCCTCCTGACTCCAGGGCTGGTGCTCTATTCACTGTACCACCTGGCCACCCCACGCTAACTAGTTTCTTAACCTTGAAAAAATCCCCCCCCTAAGTATTCGGTTTTCTCCAGTCTGAAAATCAGATGCTAAACCTGCTTTTACTCTGCCGTCTTGGTTCTATCCCTTTAAATAATTTTCATCTATTTATTAATTTATTCATTCATTCATTTTTAAAATTTTTTAACATTCATTTCCACAAGATTTTGATTACAAATTTTCTCCCCATCTCTCCTCTACCTTCCACCCCAAGATGGCAAGCATACTGAATACGCCTTCCCTCAATCTGCCCTCTCTTATATCCCCCCATCCCCTCCTTACTTTCTTGTAGGGCAAGATGGATTTCTATACCCCATTGCCTGTATATCTTATTTCCTGGTTGCATGTAACAACAATTTTTAACATTTGTTTTTAAAACTTTGAGTTCTAGATTCTAGAGGCTAAACTGTAGAGAACCTTCAAGTTCTGTAAGTACCTTCTAGCCCCAAGCATCTATGAAAAGGGAGGGGAGAAAGGTATGATGGCACCTATGATGCAATTTTCTGATAGTTTGCTCATAAATGAGTGCTTTGGCCATCCAAAGGTATCTCCCACAGAAACAATATCCCCTCTAGTGGGTGGGTTCCAGGACAGTCCCTGAAAGCCTTCTTTAATTTAAGCCATAAGTGGCTGGAAGGCCAACGGGTGCTGAGTTCTCTTTCAGTTACCCCTAGCCAGCAACAGGAAGCAATGTGGTGCTAGAGGAAGGATGCCAGGTTGGCTGTTGGAAGTCCTGGATTAGAATCCCAGGATTCCTCACCTGGAGTATGCACTGCCATTCTCCATCCTTACCTTCCTCATCTATGAAATGAGAAGGGTTTGACTGGGTGACCTTCGTCCCTTCCAGATCTAAATCCATGATATCCATAGTTCCCCAAGTCCCTCTCTAGCCCTCAGTTTCCCCAACCATAAAATGAAGGGGGTTGAACAAGATTTTGCCCAAGGCATCTTCCTGGCTTTAAATCCATTCCTATGAATTGCAGGACCACTCTGAAGGTCCTGAAGTGCATTCTGAGTTATAATTCAGAATGCCAGCAAATTCTATCTGTCCTGTCATCCTGTGGTGTCCCCAAAGGAAACTAAGTCTAGGGAAAGCGCTCTGCAAATAATGACCTCCATGGCTGGGGTGAAGGGGCAGGGTTCAGGAGGGGAATCCTCTTCCCTGATTATATTGCTAATGAGGTCAGAGGTCTGCGCTCATCTTGTGTACATTCTGATAAGCATTTATAACCGTCAGTCCCATAAATAGAATATTTTGTTCCTAGGGTGAATAAAACAAAATGGGTCTCCAATTCAATTGCTCTTAGACGCCTCAAGGTTGGAGGGGAGATAGGGGAGGGAAGGGCTCCTGGAATACAGTGTGGCCAGAGTGAGGGTCATTATTGGGAAACTTCCTAATTTAAACAATTATTTTTGCTAACTGAGTGCTAAGCTCACTTGATTCTCTGGTTCAGAAAGGTGTCAAGTGTTAGCAGGGCCCTCTTTAAATTCCAGTACCCTAGGACAAAGTCCATGTTACCTTGTGCTAGATATTATTACTCTTTTAACCACTTAAGACTGGGCTTATCTCACTGGAAAAAACAACATTAAGAAGGGAGGTCGAGTCTAGTAGATAGGGAGCCAAGAGCAGCTATGTTTATTTATTTATTTTGCTTTTTGGAAGGGTGATGACAGGGCAGTTGGCGTTAAGGGACTTGCCCAAGGTCACATGGCTAGTAAGTGTTAAGTGTTTGAGGCCAGATTTGAACTCAGGTCCTCCTGACTCCTGGGCAGGTGCTCTATTCACTGCCCCACCTAGCCACCCCAAGAGTACCTATGTTAAATCCCTTATCAGACCTTTACTAGCTGTGTTATCTTGGATAAGTAATTTCACTTCTCTGGGTCTCAGTTTGCACATCTGTAAAATGAAAGGGTTGAACTTTCTCTAAGGGCCCTTCTAGCTCCCAATCTGGGATCTAAAGATCGTGAGCACTTCAGAAACAGATTCTTTTTGTCGCCTTTTTACCTACCTGTGACTGGTCTCCTCAAAGAATGGTCACCCTGGAAGTGATGCCCTCCAATGTTTCCTTTCTGTCTCTATTCTCTTGGGGCTGAATCCCCTTGGGTGGGGTAAAGAGCATTCTCCTGGAGAAGGAAAATCTTGGACAGTTAGAGACTGAGCTCTAGATTGAGACAGCAAATTCTTGGCTGGAGTCAACAACAGGAGAGATTAGATTTGTTTTACTTGGCCTCAGAGGGAAGGAAGAGGAGCAAAACCAGGTAGATGTAGGCTGATTGTGAGAAAACAAAACAACTTCCTATCAGTGTCTCAAAGGAAAATGGATTGACTGGGCTGCACCTCTTTGGAGGTCTTCCAACAGAGGCTGCGTGAGCCTACCTTGGGGATGTTGGGAGAGGATTTTGGCTTAGCTGTTTGTTGAGGTTCCTGTGATTCCTCTCTGCCATGAACTGAATGAAGGTAAGCCTCCTGGGGCATTGTGCAGGATCCTCACTCTGGGTTCAAGTCCTGGCTTCGATGATAGGAATGTGACCTTGGAGAAAAGCACTTCCTCTCTCCCAGCCTCCGTTTTCCCCTCCATAAAATGATGCACCCCCTTTTTCAATAAACTCCAGTGGCTTCCTATTGCCTTTAGGAGCAAATACAAAATACTGTATTTGGCATTAAAACCTTTCATAAACTAGCCCCCTCCTATCTTTTCAGTCTTCTCACACCTCCCTCCTGGCCACATACACTTCAATACCGTGTCAACGGCCTCTTGGCTGTTCTACAAACCAGACACTCTGTCTCTGGCTCGGGGCATTTTCTCTGGCTGTGCCCTGTGCTAGGAATACTCTTTCCCCTCCTGGGACGACTGATTTCGTAGGCTTCCTCTAAGTCCCTACTAAAGTCACGCGGCCTATAGGAAGCTTTCCCTAAGCCCTTCTAATTCGAGCCCCTTCCCTCTCTTAATTTTCTCCTATTTATCCGGCATACGGTTTGATTTGTATATTTCTGTTTGTGTATTCTCCTCCCCATTAGGCTGTAAGTTCCATGAGGGTAGGGACTGTCTTTTGCCTCTTTTTGCGTCTCCAGAACTTAGCACTCTGCTTAACACGTAGCATGTGCTTAATAAATATTTAATGAATTAAATTAAATTGGACTGGACTGGATGTCAGGGGGCTTGGAGTCGGGAAGACTGGAATCCAGTCCTGCCTCATGTACTTATAAGCTGTGTGACCTTGGGCACATCATTTAACCTTGCTCAAACTCGGTTTCCTCATCTGTAAGATAAGTATAATAATAGCATTACTTCACAGAGATGTTGCAAGGATAATATTTTTAAAGGACTGCATAAAACTTGATGCTTGATATACATGCCAACTATCATTTTATTCTTAGCTATTAGATCCTTTCTCAGGCCCTTTTGAGTCCTCCCCTTCTGTGAGGAACCCCCTGAAAAATAGCCTCAGCACCAAGGCAGGGTGTTGATCTGAAGCCAGGTTGGTTTGATTTCAATCTATCACTCCCAGAATCACAGAATGTGAATGCCAAAAAGCAATATGAAGATCCCTTAGAACAATCTGCCATTTTTACAGATGGGAAAATTGAGGACCAGAGAGGGGGAGTGATTTTCCCAAGGTCACCCTCATAGTCATGATTCGCAGCTAGACCTTGGACTCTAGTCCAATGCCATTTCTTCTACACTGTGCTTCCTTCCTCTCAGAAGCTAAAGCCCTGGATCCAAACAGGATGCATCAGACACTAATCGCTGCCTGTTTATTGTAATCCTGGCATCTGGCTTTCTAATATATCAGGCTCTCTGCAGCCCAGAAAATAAATGTTCCCATTTATGTTAGCAGCTGGACCTGGGATAGGATCAGGTTAGGAGATAAGGCAGGCCTGCTTTAGAGGATGGGTGAATGTAACAGGATTCTGTAGGACCTATCATGAGATAATTGGATGCAATAGCTTATTGTGGAAACTGAATCTTGAGGCAGTGAGGTGGAGTGGGAAAGAAGAGCCTTGGTATCCAGAGAGGTCTGATTTCTCTTCCTGGCTGTTTGACTCTCAGAAAGTCCCTTACCCTCTCTGAGTCTCAATTTCTTTATCTCTAAAATGGAGCTAATACCTTTAATACCTACTTTATAGGACTCTTTTCTCTATCAAATGAGATGATGTATATGTAGCAGGTAGCCCTGCCTAGGCCACTCTCCCAGGCTCCTGCAACTGTCCCTCAGGGATCTAGGGTAGGTCAAATTGGGCTTGTCACTTCTCTACAGGCATCAGCTCAAGCCCCCATCACTGAGTTCCCACTGTCCCCATGCCGGGCTCCAGTGATGAGCACTCCATTTCAATTTAATCATGAATTTATTATGGTTATTGTTGAGTCATTTCAGTCATGTCCGACTGTTCATGACCCCCTTTTGGGGCTTTCTTGCCAAAGATACTGGAGTGTTTGCCATTTCCTTCTCCAGCTCATTTTACAGATGGGGAAACTGAGGCAAATGGGGCTAAATGACTTGTCCAGCGTCACACAGCTAGGAAGTGTCTGAGGCCAGACTTGAACTGAGGAATCTGTATCTTCCCGATTTCAGGCCCAGCACTCTATTCACTATGGCTCATGCTTCAAAGTCATAGGAGGAACAATTTAAAACATTTCTTCTACCATGGATGGTACCTATAAGTCTCTGCCACCAGAGAGGCCGAGTTTAGTGGATGTCTTGAACATGGGGGTTCTGAGCTGCAGTGGGCTAAGCCCCCCAGGTACTCCCAAGTTTGGCATTAATATAGTGAGTGAGCCCCTGTGGGGACAAGGGACTACTGAGCTGCCCGAGAAGTGATGAACCAGGCTGGAAATCGTGTTAATGAAAATGGGACTGAGTCTGGGTAGCTCTTTGTGCTTCCATCTAGGACAAGACAGGGAGATTCAGTCTTAAAAGCAAAACCCCATCCAATTCGATGTTTATCGAGAATCTGCTAAGTGCCAGGCACTTTGCTAAGCCCTAGAGATACAACTAATAAAAAGAGTCCCTGCCTTCAAGGAGCTTACAATCTAATGGGCAGAGATAATGCAGAAAAGGAGGCAGGAAAGGAGAGGGGAGCCTGGGCGTATCTTGTTCCACCAAGATGAAACCAGGCAGAACAGCAACTTGGCAGAGGGGCGTGAATCCCCAAGTCCAGTCTTTACCTCTACAAAGGAAGGCATTGGGGGAAGTTTGGTACTCCACCCTCCGATCAGAAGGGAGATAATGTCAGTCTAGGCTTGAGTTTGCTCCTGATGAGATTAGAGGTGATGAACTTAGCCTGGGAGAGCCATGTTGGTTCAAGGAGTAGAAACCAGGCGTCTCCACTTCATATGTTACTCCCCTTCATATATTCTGTGGTCCAGTCAGACTGGCTTTCTTGTTGGTCCTTGCACATGATACTCTTATATCCATACCTTAAACCTCTGACCTCAGCTCAGCCTGTTAGAATCTCCAGAGCTACCACCTCCTATAAGGGGCTTTTCTTGATCCACTCCTCTGCCAGTACCTCCCCACCCTCCACCCCTTGCTGATTGTCAACAGATCAGCCCGTAAGCATTTATTGTTGTTGGTTTTGCTCATTTTACAGATGAGAGGCAAACAGGGTTAGGTGACTTGCCCAGGGTCACACGGCTAGCAAATGTCTGAGGCTGGATTTGAACTCAGGTCTTCCTGACTCCAGGACCAACACTCTATCCACTGCACCACCTAGCTGCCAAGGGTTAATTAAGCACTTACTATATGCCAAGCACCATGCTAAATACTGAGAATACAAAGAAAGAAAGAAAGAAAGTGGTGGGGCATAGCCAAGATGGCAGCATAGCAGCAGCAACATATCGCAGCTCTCACATAGCCACCCCAAAATACCCATAAAATATGACTCTAAACTAATCCTAGAACTCCAAAATGCACACAAATATACCTTCCACTAAAGTCAGCTTGGCTACGAGGAACCATATCAGCACTGCGAACCGAAACCAGCCTGGCCTGAAGCCCTGGCTGAGCCCCGGGGGTGGCTGGACGTGAGAGGCGGAAGAGCCTCAGATTAGCTGCAGCTGCGAGCAGCCTTCAGAACTAGGTCAGTGGAGACTGCGAAATTGGGGGAGAAAAGCCTCTGGTCCAAACGCCTCCAGGGTGGGAAAGCGAAAGGCAGAGGTTTTGCACGTGCCTCCACATTGCAGCTTCCGCACCTGTGGCCTGCAGAGAGCAGGGGGACTAAGTGATCGTTCAGAGGCCAGTGCTCTCGCATTGAGCAGCCTGGATCCAGATCGCAGTCTTGGGCCTCGGTCCTGGAGTCTTCATTATCCAGTCAGCCAGAAGTAAGTAGGAAAGGGACCCAGCACCTTCCTGAGAGCTGCGGCAGCCAGGAGGACCCCAGCAATTTGGGACAGAGCTTTCCCTTCTGGAAGCAGAGACCCACAGAGATTTTAAAAAAAAAGTCACGGACTGACCAACCATGAGTAAGAATAAGCATAAGAAGCAAAGTAAGAACAGCAACCAAACCCTAGATTCCTTCTTTGGGGAAAAGAAAGATCATGGGAGAGAGAGGGAGGAGGAGAGCGCAGCCAGA